>VDFB02125395.1:0-21332 GCA_007258455.2 Sequoia sempervirens | reverse complement strand
GCAGACTATGACAGTGCTATTTGGACATGTTGCCCTGCCTCTTTAGGGTCAATAGTTGGACCTAGATAGATGCTTGACAATGGGAGTACCACCTTTACCTTTATTCCTAGCCGGGTTGATCAGTGGGATATTGCTGCCAGATCGTAGCAGGCGGTATTGCAGTTTGCGGTTCATGGAGGCGATTTGTCACATTGTGGAGTGGCATGAGGGACAAATTGCATGGGGTGCTTGTGTCCTAGCCTAGTTGTATAGAGATATGCATTTGATTTGTTATCGGGAGGCAAGCAGAGTTTGGGCCATGATCCCGCCATGATGTGGGCATGGGGAGGGCGACGAAGACCACTGTTGTGAGGGAGGGTGATGTGGATGATAGAGAGCCACTGGCATGGAGGTATGGAGAGGCGAGGGGCTAGGTTATTTGGCATAGGGGGTTGGGAGATGTGGAGGGATGGAGGAGGATGGTAGATAATTTGGAGGAGGGAGACATAGTGTGGCGACCTTATATGCATCGACGCTTCAAGGGATGGAGAGAGTAGACTGAGAGGCAGAGTGGGTACTTTATGGTGCAGTGTGTCCTGATTGGGATTCTTCCGCAGATAGTGGAGATGCACCGACCAGATAGGGTGATGAGACAGTTTGGACTAACATAGGATATTCCTGGTGCACCAGTGATGTTTCGACAGCTCACCAGAGAGTGACCATGGGGGCGTGCGATTAACCCGAGGGAGGCCAGAGCTTCATGGGTGGCGATAGTGTAGGTAGCCTATCTGGGGAGATGTGTAGGAGCAAAGGATGCAGGGGTGACAAAGCGATATGACCGGTGGTTTCGCAACCACTTATGGGAGAGGATTACACCATTGGTGCCGATTGTAGGAGTTGTAGGATTTGGATCAGAGGATGAGTGGCGCGGGGCGAGAGAGGGAGTACGACAGGAGGGTGGGAGAGGTCCTAAGCTAGAGAGGGGAGGAGAGAGGATCGAGGCAGTAGGACGAGCAGCGAGGAGGATGACTAGGGGGCAGCGGAGGAGGGTGAGAGAGGCGGTACGACAGGATGGTGGGAGAGATCCTGAGCCAGATGTGGGAGGACAGGAGGAGTCAGAGGTGGAGATGATACACTCAGTGGAGGGTAGACTATGACAGAGGAGAGTGTTGGTACGGGCGGAGCAGGGAGGGGAGAGATAGCAGGATGGAGGTCAAGAGGAGAGGGAGGCCAGGAGTTAGCCAGAGATGATAGTGGGTAGGAGGCGACTGATGAGGGTACAAACCTTGATAGAGCAGCAGGAGGGTGCTCGAGAGGAGACTGAGGCCAGGAGTCAGCCAGAGAGGATAGCGGGCAGGAGGAGACTGATGAGGGTACCGACTATGACAGAGTCGGAGGGGATGGGTGGGGATGGTCAGTAGGAGGGGGCCCGAGAGGAGATTGAGGCCAAGAGTCAGTCAGGGAGGATGGAGACTAGGGGACGACCGAGGGGGGGCATATGGTATCAAGGCAGGAGCCTCCTATTGTAGAGATAGGGGAGAGTGAGGATGAGGAGCAGGTGGAGATAGGAGAGCTGAGGAGATTGATGAGAGTTGGGAGGCATGGTCAACCACGGAGAGTGTGAGTCCATCCTTCCGTGGAGGACTTGGAGGATCAACAAGAGTAGGAGGGTAGGGAGAGTGATGATGCTATGGAGATAGATGAAGATGTGCCAGAGATGGATATTTGGGTTGTAGAGCCATTAGCAGTGGTTCTTGTTATGACCTCAGGAGATTTGATTGTTTAGCTGAGAGACATGATAGAGAGGCTTTAGAGCACATATTAGAGGTTGAGGGTGGCAGAGGCAGAGGTGATTAGACTCAGAGTCGAGCTATCGAGAGCACCAGGAGCAGGTTAGAGGGATTATAGATTTATGGTAGAGGTGATGGGGAGGGAGAGGGAGGTACTGTTGGCTGACATACAGGGGTTATGAGATGAGTTAGCTGCTGTCAGTTGGGACTGTGACAGACTACAGGCAGAGACCGTTATATTGCAGGCCAGAGGGGGGTCAGTGGGGATGGCCGATCATGTATCAGCAGGTAGTGGGCAGCAGGTGGATGATCTCCGGTAGGAGCGAGATGAGCTACGAGACAGAGTGTATTATTTAGAGCAGACGATGGGAGAGATGGGGGTGATGCAGGAGAGGGAGAGATGGGCGAGGGAGCAAGTTCATATTATGTAGGCAGAGAGGGATGTAGCATAGGCGCGGGTACAGGTAGTGGAGGTAGAGAGGGACACAGCGCAGGCGCGAGTGCAGGTGCTACAGAATGAGAGAGAGTTGGCAGAGGCATAGACTCGATCTCTTCAGAGGAGGAGAGAGGAGGCAGCCTCAGAGGTATTAGTATTGTAGGGAGAGCGAGATGCAGTGGTGTTGAGAGTCCAGGAGCTGCAGGGGGAGAGGGATAGAGCAGTGGTTCGGGCGCAGGCTGCACAGAGAGAGAGATGCTGCATAAATACAAATACATACGCTATAGGGGGAGCGGGATGCAACAGTGGTTCAGTATCAGGCCACTCAGAGGGAGAGAGATGCTGCGAAGATATAGATGTAGACATTGCAGGGGGAGCGGGATGCAGTGGTGGCATAGGGGCAGTTGATGCAGGTCAGTGATGTGATGGGGGGAGATATGCATGGATTATAGGGGGAGAGAGATGCAGTAGTAGCCAGGGCAGTGGCTGCTGAGGAGATGAGAGATCGGATGCAGATAGAGATGGCACAGTTACACCTATCCCAGGAGGCCTGGGAGCAGGAGAGGAGAGTGATTACGAGGGATCGGGATAGGTATCATCAAGAGCAAAATTTCGCTAGGATTTAGGTTGCGGAGAGAGAGGAGAATGCGAGAGAGGCAAGATTTTGGATGGCCGCATACTACCATGCAGTTCCAGACCTGACGTAGTGGAGATTTTAGTATATCTGACAGGCACCCCAGATGCTAGCGCCATCTCAGTCATTGGGGACACGGATGCAAGGTTACAGTGATTCACCAGGTGTTACACCAGGCAGGAGATCAGTACCAGATTCCCCACAGGGATCAGATGTGGGTAGCTCATTTGGGAGATGACAGGTTACTGAGTTTTTGACAGATGCAGGGTGGAGTATGTAGGATTTATCGACAGAGATCAGAGATGTTCTATATCTCCGGATTTTGTAGTTTATTATGCGATGGATATATGATAGATTTTGATGTATGATGGACATATATTATATGACTTTGATTATGACATGGGACAGTTGTTATTGACATTATGTAGTATGTTTCCTTTTTGTGATGGGTGATTATATGCATGTGTATATGATATCTCCTGCTTATGTGGATGGATATGTTGGTTTATTTATGCACATGTTTATGATATTAGATGTTTATGTGGATGATTGGGTGTATGTATTGGTGGAATATGGATGATTTTATTAATGTAGATATACACATGGTGATATGATGTGTGTACATGTTGTATCTATGATGACCTATATGTATGGATGCCTAGTTGACTTATTGTCATGTATGTATATGTGTATGATGGATTATGTATGAACATTGTACATATGCAGGATGTGATGTATTATGAGTCTAACACTTTGTGATGCAGGTGGCGATGTATGTGTGATTTTAACATGTTGGGATGCAGGTGGCGATGTATGTGTGATTCATAGAATGAATCTAATATGCAATAATGCTCTTGTATTTGAGAGGAAATAACACACGGCCATAAGTGCCAATAAGAACTTACATGATAATGGAAGGTGGGTATGTGGTGATTGTGAAAATGGGTGTCATTTGGCATCTGTCAAAAAGTATTAGTATCCTGAAAAGAATGGGAAAAAGTGGGATAAAGTATTTGCATAACCAAAATCATAAGGTGAATGCAATGCAACGGATGATGAAATGCAATCCTAATATGAGTTGCCATCTTTGGAGCACTGGTTTTTGCTATAGCATACGATACCGGATACCCTGATATATAAGACCAGGGCCAGTAGGCATCCAACGCATGAAACAAACACAACAAGCAAAAGGGGCTACCCCAACACCCCAAGGTCAAGATGACCTTGGTCGGGCCAGGTATTGGGATAACCACAAACACACAAGGATGGCCCAGCATAACACAAGACCTCAGGGATCTTGGTGGGTACTACGTGGGACAACCGAAAAGGCAGCAACAAAGAAAAGACCAAGATGAACCCATATGTCGATTAGTCAAAGCACACCATGATATGATGGATCAAGGTGACCATGACAAGTGTTGATAGTGAGCTCAAATGACAAATAAATTCCAAAACATCAAAAGATTACAATTAAAATCAAAACATCCTTTGCCATAGGATCATGGTGATGAATAGGATCGATGAGGTCTGTTAGGAAGGATGCATCCTGTGGAGACTGATGATGGATACTAAACTAGAATGACCATGTTTTGACGCCAGATGCTTTTTATTAACCAAATCTTTTGATAATATTAGGATCTTATTTGAGAATAACGAGCTAGATGGGGACACAGACTAACATATCCTATAGACCTAGGGGCTCGGGGGCCGATCAGAGATTAGCCTTGCCTACGTGAAAGCGTAGAGCCCTCGTAGTTCATGAAAAGACCATGGATAAAGTGGAAAGGGGATGATGAAGGTGAATGATGGATGACCAAGACACGATGGTCAGAATACCCTGGGGGAAAATCAAATGATCAGCCTTGCCTACGTGAAAGTGCAGGGGAAACGTAGTTCGACAAAAAGACCATGGATAAAAGCGAAAAGGGACTGGTGAAGACAAAGTGACGGAGGACCAAAAAAAGTTGATCCAAAATGCCCCAGGGGCAGATCGAATGATCAGCCTTGCCTACGTGAAAGTGCAAGGGCAACGTAGTTCAACTAGTGATGCGGAAGGGTGAGATCTAGATGGAGAGCAACACAATGGATGATCTTTAATGATGACACGGGCTGACCGCTAAAATGAACGACATAAGCCTAGAGTGGGATACTGAAAAGATAAGGATGAGGGATAGATTAGATGGGTCGTCCAATGCTCAATCAATATATACCAAGCAGCCTAGGATGAGGTGGGTGAGGACGATAGTGCAGATGAAAGCATAAAATAACTAGGATGTTAGGTAGATAATGATTAAGCCCTCTATGGATGACGCCTGTTACCAGGTTTTCACCATCCATACTTATCCAAGGTGCCACCAAGAGGTGGTTTTCACCATAGGACAGATTTTATTTCTCTTTACTATTTTTTTTTGGATCTTTTTACTTTTTTGATTTTTTTGATTTTTTGATTAGGTGGGGTTACCGAGCGGATTTAGGTGTAGAACTTCTTCAGATGCATGATATTGATGGGTTTGTCAAGGGGATCTCCTTCAAGAGTAGTCAACCTGTAGGCCCCAGATCCATATTTGGTGGCTATGACATAAGGTCCTAACCAATTTGCCTCAAATTTTCCCTTTTTTATCATGATCCTGTTGAGTATGCTGGTTCTCCTTAAGAACGAGTTCACCAACCTGGAATTGTCGAGGATGGACCTTTTTATTGTAGTTACATTTGAGACAATTTTGGTATGCTTGCAGATGATCATAGGCTTTTATTCTTTGTTCATCCAGTAATTCTAGCTGTGCAAACCATGCAACGCGAGCATCTTCTTCACTGATAAGATTCTTCAGAGAAATCCTCAATGATGAAAGCTCAACTTCGATTAGAAAAATGGCTTTAGCACCATATACTAAAGAGTAGGGGGTGGTGCCTGTCGGGGTGCAGATGGATGTGCGATATGCCCAGAGGGTAGGATGAATATGGAGGTGCCAATCTTGTCTAGTGTTATTGACAACCTTTTTGAGGATGCAGATGAGGGTCTTATTAGTTGCTTCTGCCTGACCATTGCCCTGGGGGTAATAAGGCATTGACCAACGGTGTTGGATATGAAAGGTGTCGTAGAGGTGTTTCATGGCTTGGTTTTTGAAGGGTTTTCCATTATCAGAGAGGATGGTGGATGGGATACCATATCTACAAAGAATATGGTAAAGGATAAATTTTGAGATTTGGATACCAGTGATTTGTGAGAGTGGTATTGCTTCCACCCATTTAGTGAAGTATTCAGTGGTGGTAATTATGAATGTATGGCCATCAGATGATGGTGGGTAAATCTTGCCAATCAAGTCAAAACCCCATTGGGAGAAGGGTCGTGGTGCTAGAAGGGGTTGAAGATCTTGTGTCGGGGCGTGAATCAAATCTGCATGTTGTTGGCATGGAAGACATTTCTTTACAAATTCACAAGCATCATGTTCCAATGTAGGCCAATAATATCCAGCTCGTAGGATCCTTTTTGCCAGAGCCATACCATTTGAGTGAGCTCCACAATCACCACCATGTACTTCCGTTAGTGTCGTGTGGGCTTCGGTCTCATTTAGACATCTAAGGAGGATTCCATCATACCCACGACGATAAAGTGTATCACTGACAATGATGTATCAAGAAGAGCGATGAACAAAGGATTTGCGTTGGTTGTGTGTAAGTTCTGGGGGTATGATATTATCAAGGAGATAGGTGTATATGTCCTGGTACCATGGGGAGGAAGGACCTACGATATCGCACACCATATCAGTCTCAGGAATGTCATATGTAGGGATTAAAAGTTGTTCAATGAGAAACTCACATTCTGTCCAGTCTTTAGGCATGTCAATCAGGGAACCGATAGTGGCCATTGCATCAGCTGCTTTATTTTGTACCCTAGGAATTTGTTCAAATTGTATAGAGGTGAAATATTTCTTGAAATCATCCACCATGCGCTTGTATGGTAATAGCTTATCATCTTTGGTTAGGAACTCATCATTAACCTACCTAATGACTAGCAAAGAATCACCAAAGACTTTCAAATGAGTTATGTGCCACTGCTTTGCAATTCTGAGGCCGGTGAGGAGAGTTTCATACTCTGCCATATTGTTGGTACATGAAAATGCTATCTTGAATGATTTTGGAATGTAGTCACCTTGAGGGGTAACTAATAAAATTCCTACGCCTGATCCATTATGCGTGTATGAGCCATCAAAATATAGTGTCCAAATTGGTGCTTCTATGACCGTGTAGAATTCTTCATCTGGAAATTCGGTGTCTAGAGGGTAAGCATCTACTAATGGTGCCTCAGCCAATTGATCAGCTATAACCTGTCCCTTTATGGCTTTTCGCTCTACATACTCTATGTCAAATTCACTTAGGAGCATGACCGATTTGGCCATGCGGCTAGTTAGAGTGGTTCTAGATAACAAATACTTCAAGGGATCAATTTTAGCGATTAATTTGACCAGATGGCTGAGCATGTAATGACGAAGTTTTTGTGTGCTGAAGACTAGCGCAAAGTAGACCTTTTCCATGGGGGAGTAATTTAACTCATAGCTGACCAATGTTCAACTGATGTAGTAGACTGCCCTCTCTTTGAATGACTCATCATGTTGTGCCAATAATGCCCCCAGTGCGATTGAAGTAGTAGAGATGTAGAGCAGGAGGGGTTTTCCTGGAATAGGTGGCATCAAGATCGGTGGATGAGCTAAATATTCCTTAATTTTATCAAAACCCATCTGACACTGTTGGTTCCATCCAAAGGTGGAATCTTTCTTTAGAAGATGAGTGAATGGCTGACATTTATCTGCTAGCTGGGCTATGAACCGATGGATGGACTGCATCTTCCCTTGGAGGCTTCTCAACTGCTTCAGATTGCATGGAGGTGGCATGTCCAGAATAGATTTTACCTTGGCGGGATCAACCTCAATGCCCCTGCGAGAGACTATGAAACCCAACATTCCCTGACGTGACCCCAAAGACACACTTTTTTGGATTTAACCGCAATTTGTAATGCTCTAACCACTCAAATATCTTTTTCAGGATGGTAGGGTGTTCTGCTCGTGTTCTGGACTTTCCTAACAATTCATCGACATAATCTTCCGTGATGCTATGGATGAGGTCATGGAAGATGACTGTCATCGCCCTCTGATATGTTGCTCATGCATTTTTGAGACCAAAGGGCATAACATTGTAACAGAAAGTACCCCAAGGTGTTGTGAAAGTGGTCTTGTGTTGGTCCTCTGGTGCGATTCGAATCTAGTTATAACCAGAGAAGCCATCCATAAGGGATAGCATCTCATGTCCTGCTGTGAGATCGACCAACATGTCAATGTTAGGCAAAGGGAAGTCGTCTTTCGGGCAGGCTTTGTTAAGATCTCTGAAGTCTGTGCAGACCCGAATGTCTCCATTTGGTTTGGTAATTGGTACTATATTGGAGATCTACTCTGAGTAGTTAATCGGTCTGATAAAACCCACCTCTAGTAACTTCTCTAATTCCTTCTTGACTAATAATGCAACCTGCGGATGCATCTTGCAGAGCTTTTGTTTGACAGGCTTGGCATTTGGACGAATGTCTAAGTGATGAACCACTAAGGCGGGGTCTAAGCCTGGCATGTCTGAGTACAACCAAGCAAAGTTAATGATTCCCTCTTGGAGTAGCTTCATGATGACTGAATACTCTTTCTCTGAGAGGGACTTAGCTACATAGGTGATTTTAGGACTTTCATCAGTTCCTAGATTAACTTCTTGAGTCTCTTCAATCACAATAGATGACCAGGCAGATAACTAAGTTCCCATAAGGGGAAGATGAACATCTCCATCTTCTAGTGCCTCTTTGATGTTTTCGCCATCAGATGCGTCCATTATTTTTAGTTTTTCAAGGTCAAGAAGTGCCTCAGGGAGGTTTTCACTAGATGACCGCTTTTTACTTTTCTTATTCTTATTTTTGTGACTGGAGTGTTCATCCTCCCCCAATCCCATAAGGTTGACATATGTATCTGTAGACATACTGACAGGTGTGCTATTACGTAGGTCCCAATCAATAAGTTCAGGGTGACAAAGGGATAGGCTAATAGTGAAAACAGATAGGCATTCAAACATGGTTGATAAGTTGGTGTGATCGACATCATCGTATGCACGTATGATGGATTCCTCCTCGGGTATGCCTTCCAATGAGCCATTGTCCACGGTGACACTATTAGAAGTATTAGACAATGTTGTAGGGCTTTTCTATTTTCTATCATACCCAATGCCTATGTTTTTTGGTAGCTTTGATGTATCAATGGGTTATAACCGCCCTTGTTCTTCTTTACCTAGGCCCCTGCCTTGATAGTTATGTTTTTCCATGAACTTTGTTGGCCAAGGGTACTTTTCTTGAAAATATTTCTTTAGAGGAGTTTCTGGTTCGGGCTCTTCTCGGTAGACCCATTGGCTTATGTCCTCTTCTGGTGCATCTATCTTGACACTCGGGGATCTGAAAGTGGTGGTAGGGATTTTTTTACCACTGAAGGTGACAGTCTTGTCTTCCTTTGGAGTAGCATGTGAAGGTTGACCATACTTGTGTGGTGATGGCGGCATGGTTGCTACATTGAGAGCAATATGCATTTCATATTCACCACACCCTTTGTCAATGATCCGGACTTTGGTGACTGTAGGATCAGTGGTGGAGGATGGAGTGGTTATCACAGTGGAGGGTGGATTAGCGGATGATGACTAGGATGCCCCCATTTCAACCCTGGGACAATAATGTAAATGGGGAAATGACGCTTCTAAAGCGTGACAATATTCAAATGGTTGGGGGTCAGCATAGATGGTGACTTCTTGTCTGTTGACTGGTAATTTTAGGCACTGATGGTATTTGGAGGGGATGGCTTGCATAGCATGGAGCCACAGGCGGCCGAGGAGGAGATTATATGGCAAGTCCAGATCAAGGACATGACAAGTAATGTATTGAACCACAGGTCCCACTTGGATAGTAAGATTGATAATCCCTTATGAATTCCTTTCTGCATTATCATAGGCCTTGATCGTGATGATCTGATTACTTAAATCCGCTTAAGTATACCCAACCTATTTTATGAATTTTAGAGTGCACAAGTTGAGGGCAGAGCCATTATCTACCAAGACTCTTTTTATTTTGTGACGGGCAACCACGAATTCAATATGTAATGGGCGATTATGATTGACATCGATGTTTGGCATATCGTTTTGGCTGAAGTGTAGTTGATGGGATAAAGCTAGGTGTCCTACCAAAGCTTGGAATTGTGAAGGATCAATGTTATTAGGTACATGGGTTTCCTGTAGGGCTTTGTTGAGGATTTCTTGATGCACAGGGGAAGACTTAAGTAAATCCAAAATGGAGATATGTGCAGGGGTCTTTCCTAAGTGATCAAGGATGTTGTACTGAGAGCTTACAGGAGTTGATTGGGCGAGTGCGGGGGCTGCAGGGATAGTGATGCGGGCTCGTCGTGTAGTAACAACACATTGAGGGTCTTTGGCTTTGACATGTATCATGGACACACGAGGTTCTACCTGCTCAATGTAATGAATAATACCCTTGTAATTGAGGGGTACATTCTTATAGCTCATGTTATTTGTGCTGTTGTTTTAAGGATTACTGTTGGAGGTGCTCGAGCCTTGATTATGGTTTGGAAAGGCGTTTTGATATATCTGCAATTGAGCATTGGACGATGGAGCTTGATTGGGGTCAACCTTGATATCACCTCAATCTATGAGATCTTGGACGCAGTTTTTCAGACCCTGACACTTATTCAAAGAGTGTCCTTTGATTTTATGGAACTCACAATATTCATTTTCCCTAAACCATGCGGGCTTAGGTTTGGATTCGTCAAGTGGCTTGGTGACAGGGTATGCGATCGGATAGTTGATCTATAACAACCTATTGAAGACGACGCTCAGAGGTTCTCCTAATTGAGCATATTGGCATTTGGTGTTCCCTTGATTGTTCTGGTTCAACTGTTGAGGAGGGCGAGGTGTCCCCTGTGGTACAGAGATGGCGTTAGGTATAGACGATTGTTGTTTTTGGGATGCATTAGCCACTTGGACGTGTTTAGTGTCTGTCACGCCATCATTCACTGCATTCTTGTTCTTGTTCTAGAATCGTGGTTTATCGCCAAATGACCTCTCTTTATCATGACTATGTATTTTGATGTGCCCCTTGGTAATAAGGGCATGTTCAAGGATGGGTCCCTTGTCCACTATTTCTGCGAAAGTGGTGACATAATGTAACCTAAAATTACGAGTCATGTCGGGGTGAGAGTTTTCTACTAAAAGAGTGATCATGTCTTTTTCTTTCAGAGGGGTATTCATTCAGCTTGCTAATGCATGCCACCTTTGTAGGTAGCTAGTAAAGGTTTCCCCCTCACGTTGTTTCTCTTTGAGGAGATCTAAGGTGTCCGTGTCCTTTTCCAAATTGAAAGAGCAGTAGGACACAAATTTTTCTGATAGGTCAGCAAAAGTTTTTATGGACCCTTTTTCGAGGGTCATGAACCAATCCAGGGCGTGGCTTGTCAGGCTTCATGGGAATGGGTGCAAGAGAGTTGTCATTGTACATGACTTCTTGACATTGGGAGTAAAATTCCTGCAAGTGAGCCTTAGGGTCTTTGTTTCCCTTGTATTTTTCAAAATTTGGTATTTCAAAATGTTTAGGAAATGGGATTAATGAGATGGAGGGATCAAATGGATATGGGCATATGTCTTCAAATTTGAATGGTTGTTTGTCGGTCATGACTTGAAGGTCTTTCAAAGCGGCTTTGATTTCCATTAGATTCAAGTTGGCTGGTGATGGGTTGGGGGATGTTGATGATAGGATGATAAAGGATCTTGCTGAGAGAGGGTCGGATTGTTGAAATACGGATTTGGATGGTTGGATGATGACATGCCTTGCTGGTAAGATGGGGAATTTTGTTGATATGGGGGCTGTTGTTGTGGGGTATAGTACATATTTGTTTGATAAAAGTGTGGGGTAAGCTGTTGAGGAGCTTGGATGGGATGTTGTGTATTGGTTTGTTGGTGTTGAAGGTACTGTTGTGATTGTTGGGAGGTTGCATAAAGCGGTTGTTAGTGAAATTGTTGATGATTGTGATAATAGTAGTGTTGAGGGGGTTGTTGTTGTGATGTCAACTGTTGTATGGGCCGAGATGGGATATTGTGTATTGGTTGAGCCTACGGACGTAAAATGGATGTGAGAAAGGGGGATATGGTATGAGCAATACGTCGAGATGGATTGCCTTATGGTCGGTAGGGTGGTTCTTGTGAAGAGACCAAAGCATTATGTATGGGTTGTTGCTGATGAGATGGTTGAGGTAGCATAGAAGCATTTTGTAAAGGGGTTGGGTACCACTCGGAACATTCTGCTGGGGTGTGCCTTGTGGAGGTAATTGAGGCAGAATGTTGGATTGGTGAAGCTATTGAGATGTATATGAAGATGGTGGTAGATTTGTGGCCCCAGGAGGTGGAAGCGATGTGGTAAAGGGTGCGCCCCCAGTGTTGACTGTAGGTTGATTCGAAAGAGGGGGTGCTGTTAGCGTTAATGGTGGGGGTGGTGGAACATTTTGTGGCATACCATAGGCAAAAGGATTATCGGGATCAGGCATTTGAGGACCTCCCATAACTGAGGTTGGAGCGTGTGGGGGATGGTTAACCTGATAAAGAACAACATTGCCAAATTCAGGTTGATGCCAACCCTCAACTGGAGGAACATTGGGGAAGTATGAACCTTCTGGTGCATTTTGTGAACCTCGGAGCACGTTAGATGGGGGACTCCTATATTTGGACAAGTCAACACCTGAGGGGGGTTTGACACCCTTCTCAATTAGGTGGGCCAAAATTTCTTCTCCATGTTTTTCAAGTAGACGGTCAGTCATTTGCACATTGGCGAGATTGCTAAAATGTTCCTCAAGCGTGAGTTCAGGTTGATTAGCCATACTCTCTTCACCATGTGGCAAGTTGTTCTAATTTTCGGTGTTGGAGTATGACGAAGTACCATTATGAGGATCTTGGAGGACATTGTTAGGACCTTGAGTGATATTTGCACCATCGGTGGGATTTGTATTTTTATTCAGGTCTTGAGACATGTTCGCTTGGGAATTTTGACCTTGTTGTTGTTCCATTTGTTTCTTAGCTTGTGACCTAGTTTGAATGATCATGCAAATGTGCTATGGGTGGATTATAAGGATGTTTATGATGAATGATTTGATTGTAATTGGATGAGATCTGATTTGGATGGAGTTTGGATTTGGATCAAATTTTGTTTGGATTGGATTGGATTTTGATTGGCTAGATTGGATTTTGATTAAAATGGATTGGATTATTAAGAGCAATAGGATTGCACTGGTTGAAAGGATGTGATTTGATTGGTTGGACAATTTGATCAAATGATTGGTTTTGATAGATTTGGATGATTGGATGGATATGATTGGATGATGTAAGATGTGAGAGAGACCTTGAGTTTAACCAAAAGGAAGTTACCTTTAGTGACCTAGAGCTTTGATTGGTTAAGAGGATGATCACAACACTGAATCCACCTTAAGATAGGAATGGATTGATTGGGCTGAGGATGATAACTTACAACACCAAATTTACCTCAAGGTAGAAGCAAATTGATTTGGGTCGAAGTTAAAGACTAATAATCAAATTCAAGTGCTATGGTCGATTTGGGTAACCTCTTTGTAATACAAGGTTATGGCAGTTTGGTTATGAGTGGTGTTTAGTGATGTAAATGGTAAAATTATGATGTTTGCTAGGTGATGGTATGGACTTTTGAATGGAATATGGAGAAATTAAAATGAAGGGTGGATTGAAGATGATTATGGAGAGTGAGTGGGGGTTTTAGAATGGTTAAATAGAGGTTTGGAATGATAAGATGGAGGTTTAAAATGATCAAATGGAGGTTTTTGGAGGCTTAGAGTGATGAAACGGAGGCTTGGGATGATGAGATAATGGTTGGGAATGATTAAATGATGGTTTAGAGGCTAAATAGATCCAAATGGGGCAATTTTGGGTGTTCAGGAGGGAAAATTCACCCCTCTGCAGTAAATCAGGGGCGTAATCGCCTCACTGCAGAAAATCAGGGGTGTAATCACCTCACTGCAGAAAATTAGGGGTGCAGTCACCTCACTGTGGAAAATCAGGGGCGTAATTGCCTCATTGCAGAAAATCAGGGGCGTAATCGCCTTATTGCAGAAAATCAAGGACTTGGTTTGATGAAAATGACTATGGCAAGGACTTTAAAATGACAATGACAAGGCCAATTTGTCAAAAATTTCACTGGTTTCTCACAAGAAAACACTCTCAAGCAAACATAACCCTATGATTAGTGTTAAGGGTATGGCCAAAGAGGTCTTAATCTAGGATGCACAAGGTGTCTAGGGAGTCCTTGATATACTCTCGGTACGTGAGGCACAACCGTGAACGCCAGCTGTCACAAGCGTGAGTTGGGAACCTCAGCGAGATACTAAAGGGCTCGGACCAACTCTTCACGTCTATCTAGGTATCACCCTAGCTTCGATGCTCCGCCAATTATGATGTGACTAGATTGGGGTACAACCTCTTCTCCCTTTATATACCCCACCGGTACATGTGGTTGGAATCATCCCTTGGGGTGATGAAATCTCCAAGCAGGTCCCACTATAAAGAAAGCACTGACCATCTCCAACTACTCCCCAGGCTCACACGAAGTGCAAGGGGAAAGTGAAAACAAGCTAATGCCCCCTTTGGGTAACACAAAAAGACAAGCACAACAAGCAATGAATATTACTCCCTCTAATTAAACTATGTTCTTAGATTAATGCAAATAACAAGGATAGTTTAAAAAGTTTGAGCGAACGGATAGCCCTGCAAGCAAATGTTAGATGTTTTATCCCGCTTTCTTCATCAACTTCACAAGAATATGCTACAAAAAGTTAGCAAAAAACACATGTATCCTTGCAAGAACAATGTTAGGGAGAAAATAGCAAAAAAAAAAAAATTGAAGCCAAGATAACAGTTTTACCTTCCAGGGCGTGTAGTCGCCCTTTTGCAGCAAATCAAGGGCGTAATCGCCTCACTACGAAAAATCAGGGGTGTAATCGCCTCACTGCGAAAAATTAGGGGCATAATCGCCCCACTACGGAAAATCAGGGGCGCAGTCGCCCCACTGTGGAAAAGTGTTAGCACAAATTTTAGCCCAGGGGGACGTAGTCGCCTCACTGAAGTAAAGTGTTAGCACAAAAAATAATTTTCAGCCACGGGGGGCGTAGTTGCCTCACTGCAGTAAAGTGTTAGCACATAAAATAATTTTCAGCCTAGGGGGCATAGTCGCCTCACTACAGTAAAGTGTTAGCACAAAAAATAATTTTCAGCCCAGGGGGCGTAGTCGCCTCACTGCAGTAAATCAAGGGCGTAATCGCCTCATTGCAGAAAATTAGGGGTGCAATCGCCCCACTACAAAAAATTAGGGGCGCAGTCGCCCCATTGCGGAAAAATCAGGGGCGTAGTCACCCCACTGCAACATGTTCCTGCAAAAATCTCAACAACAACAAACGTGAAATATAGAAACCCATTTGTGGGTCCCACCGGGCGTGCCAAAAATGTGATATCCAAAATGTCTAACCTGTTCTAAGCAATTAAAATGCAATGGAAAACATAATGAAAACACCTCAAGATTAGCCTAAGGAATTTGTAAAAGCAAAGAGGAAAGTGTTAAATGAAGACAAATGATTATACCTCCCTTTTGCAGCTGAAACTCCTTGGTTGGCCCTTGATTTGGATTGATTTGTATGCTCCTTTATGGCTCCTTGAGTGACTAAATGCAAGATTGAATATGCAAGATGATCAAAGTGGATGGTTAAATGATATTGAATGCTTGAGAATGCAAATTGACAGCATAAGGTTGCTCAAAATGAAAAGTCTGAAAATGGCCTTGACGAGGGGGTATTTATAGAAGAATTTGATTTCTCTAGAGAATTCAATGGTTGAAATTCATCCAACAAGGTCAAGATGAAGGGCTATGGTGGGTTGAGAACTCACAAGCCCTCACATCTTGACATGTGGATGATGAAGTGGCTAAGAGGGGATGAGGTGCAAGTGAGGTGGCCAAAAGGTACATGAGGTGGAGGAAGGACAAGTACCTTCCAAGTGCCTTGGGGAGTGAGAAGATCTCCTTAAAAAATAATTTGTTGTCCCCAAGTGAGAGTGAAAGGGACACTTGAGGAATTTTGGAATTCCTCAAAAATCTCCATGGGAAAAGGAGAGGTGGTTGGAGAAATAAATGTGAATTAAAAATTCACATTCTTAGGAGAGTCTAAAGGATAAGAGAGGGTCTCCAAAAAGGTGGGAATTGGTCACATGTGCATGAGGTGACATGTCAAATATTCTAGAAGCCTTGGAAAGACAAAATGTGAATTAAAAATTCACATGGGGAGGAGAGAGACATAGGATGAATAAATGAGAATTAAAAATTCTCATGGGAAAGAGAGTCAATGTCCAAAAAGGAAAAAATGAAAGATTGACTAAAAAGTGGTGCTAAAAATGGTTAATGACTTTGATTAGAGTTGTGCAAATACTTGATTATGATAATTAATGGAAGATTAGAGACAAGTGGCAAATGTAGGAGGATGTGACATTAATCCTTGATTAAGAGGATGCACACCCTAAATATGAATTAATTAAATTAATTCATATTAGAGATGGATTATGGAGGATGTGACAAGGAGTGAGACAAGAATTTTAAATTGATTTTAATTCAAAAGATTAGGATGACTAAATTAAATAAATTGGTGTATTTATTTAATTTAGAGAAGATAAAGGCACCAAATAAAGTATTTAATTATTAAATTAAACACTTTAAGAGTCCTATGTGGGAAGCACAATATTAATTAAATAAGTTAATATTAACAGAATTGACAAATAAAGAGGTAAATTTGATCATATGGGAGTGATCAAATTTGGGTGTCTACAGTAATAATGTAAAGGTGTATTTTTTTCTACACTGCATCTAACCCCTACTCTAGTGAAAGTATGAGCCCACGGTCAAACTCACACTAAAGTAGACAAATAAGTCAAGAGAGTTCTAATTGTATAATTCTTGGAAAGATAGGATGACATCAAGGAGGATGATCAAGGCCCCAAAATCAAAGATCCCATGGAAAACGAAAAAAGGAACAAAGAGACATATATATACAGTAGCAACACAAGATAAAATGTTGTATCATATGCAACACAAGATAAAAAATCTCAAAATATCAAAATAAATGCAAAGATGAAGAAGGTGTAGATCAAGCTTCGACTGTTTGTCCAAAAGGTATGGATCAAGCCTAGGCTATTTTTCCAAGAATACACTCACAAGGGCTAGTGCAATTTGATATACACTAAGTGATCCCCAAGATAGTATTGTTGGAAGATGTCATCCTTCATCCCATTGGTTGTTTAGCATCGACGTTTGGGATTTGCGACATGGCTTAACCACCTCCCATGGATTCATTAACTCTGGCAATTGTATCGAGCATTAATAGGTCAATCTTTTGGTGCAATGGCAACTTTGTTTCCAATAATTGGTATCAAAGCCTGTGTCATGGGTTTAAATCCCTCACTCGTGTTGGGGGGATTGTTGGAAGGTGTCATCCTTCATCCCCTTGGTTGTTCAACATTGGCACTGAAGATTCACAAAATGGCTTAATTTCCTTCTGTGGATTCATTAACTCAAGTGGTTGTATCAAACATTAATAGGTCAATATTTTGGTGCAATGACAACCGTGTTTCCAAAAAATATGGGAAATACACAATGGTCTAGTGTATTTTGATAGACACCAAGTGTGTACCCATAACCATACCAAAATTTATACTCCTTGATAACATTAATAAGGTGCCACATAAGATGGTCATAGGTTTCACAAGGTTAGCAAGCTGCATTATGCTAGACACTCATGAAATAAAGGAACCACTAGCAAGAAAGTTGTATTATGATTGGTAGCTAAGAATATTTTTTATGATAGTCAAAAGGGTTTTTCTCATTTCATGAAAGGTATCACTTTAGAGAACATCACACTTGATATCACCATCAAGAGAGGAATAGTCAAGGGATAAAAGATTCACACCTTAGGGAATGCAAGCCATAACATTAGCACTAAGAGGAATGTCATATGCCAAGAAAGGTTCTTGAAGGACATCAAACCTAATGTCACCTTCAAGAAGACACATCATGTGAAATAAGACCAAACTTTGAATAAAGGTCATGTCATCAAGCAAGCAACAAGCGAGAGGGATAATTCCCCCCACTTTAAAGAAATTTCCAAACACCATGCTGTGAGAAATTAATTTAAATTAGAAGATGATAAACTCCAATTGATAAAAGAGACATGAGAGCTTATTTGGAAATCCCTATGCCAAACATATGTTTCCAAATAAAGCTATGTCATGGAAAGGAGGTTTCCCCCCATATGCAATCCTAAGATAACATATAGGGGATCCACAAATTTGGGGTCAGTGTATGTCTTAGCTACAACAATATAATCGAGCTTGGAACCATCATCATTCCCCAAATAACTCATGGAACAACAAGCAAAAAGGAAGAATGACACACATAGAGATAGAAGACAAATAATCCTTTTGGGTCAACATGGAGGAGACCTAAATGTCTCAATGCTTTGCATCATCCCCAAAAGGAAAACACACAAGACAAGTGAAAAGATAATGATTATGATAGATA
Organism: Sequoia sempervirens; assembly: GCA_007258455.2. NCBI lineage: Eukaryota > Viridiplantae > Streptophyta > Pinopsida > Cupressales > Cupressaceae > Sequoia > Sequoia sempervirens. Next base: position 2,790 of record VDFB02125395.1, on the reverse strand, counting down.
GAAGAATAAAGATACAAATAGGAGAATGCCACAATAGATTCAATTCCTTTGTATCCTTGCACCAATGGAGTGACAAGGGTCATCCAAAGTAGGCTCACAAACATAAAGACATGCTAAGAAACACAATATAGGGGATCAAATTATTCACATGCAATCACACAAAGAACACAAATAAATATAAAGATAGTATGATACATACGAGCCAACATAAAGCAATCCATCCACATCAAAATATTGTTCATCATATACGAAATGTGGATGACTATCCAAAGGGGCAACAATGAGTTCTATAATAGGACAATCACCGGGTTCAACACATGGTGATGCACTCTTGTTAGGAGGATCATCACGGTTGTTCTCATCTAAGCTCATGAAAGAGGAAAACAATAAATTCAACTCATTATGCACTTCCTCATCAATCTTAGCAATCTCATCATAATCATCCAAGTTAATCACAATAGGAGGTCTAATGATAATGTCCATAGAGGTTTCATGTTGTTGTGGAGAAGGTATAGAATCATCATGCTTTATTTTAGTTAGATTTTGATCTTGGTTTGCTGGTTTGTGCTCTTATTTTTAACTTATGAGCAATGGCACAATGTCTATGCCTACGCTCTTTGGCATTTTGGTTTCTTTTTTCATGATTTTCAAGTTGTAATTATGTATGAGTGGGTTTATCAGCCATATATTTCTTTTCTTCCCACAAGGGAGGAACAAAAGAAACCATCAAGGGTTGGTCAACCACTTTCTCTTTAGGTTTATAAACTTTTTTTTATCTTAGGAGGCACAACAATAATTGTAGAGTTATCTCTTGGTATTTTATAGGAAATAGGTGGAGGATTTGTCATGGATTTATCTTGGTTACTTGGGAAAGTTTTTGGTTCAATCATTGTTTCATCAATTATAGGAGGCTCAATCATGGGTTGAGGAATATTGCTAGGAGATAATTTTTCTATTTTCTTTGCTTTGAAATTTTAGTAGGATTTGAAAAAGAAGTCCTCATGAGGCTTAATAGGTTCCATGGGTTTGGTCCAAAATAAATCCAATGATAAATTCCCACAAGAAGACAAAGGATTAAAATTGTTATGACGCAGAGTGAAAATTTCATTACCAAATGGAAATTTTAAGCATTTATGCACTACTGATGGGATGACATCCATGGAGCATAGCCATGGAAATCCTAGCTTCACACAAAATTGCTACAACAATGAGACATTTAATTGCTTCAATCCAAATTTTAAGGGGAGAGTGATCGAACCTATTGTAGGGCAAGAAAAACCATTATTTGTTTTGATCCGTGCTTTTTATTGTTCATAAGAGTCTCGGTAAAGTTCTTGCACAAATAAGAATTCCTTAGTGATCACATTCTCTACACATACAGGATCAATTAATATCCCATTGGTAGGCTTTCCATTGATTCTTTCGACTATATAAAGAGGACCATCAGGTGCATGTTTAATTATGTCATTTTGTGAGAAATCAATGTCAAGAGATATTTTAGTTTGGAACTTATGAGGTTGAATGTCAATGAGGTTGACCATAGCTTCTACGTCCCCATAATCACTTATGCTATCATTAGTCATGTCTTGTATATTGTCAACATTCATCACATCATTCTTGGTGTCACTAGATTTAACAAATGAGATGTTATGATTTGGAATTGGATTGGTAAAGATTTGAAAATTTTGGTTGGATGGGGCAACAGTTTTATTTTCTTGATCATTAACATCACCAATCTAGATGTGATTATAATCAATGAGGTCATGCACAATATTTTTAAGATGCATACATTGTTATGTATAATTTCCATTTTATTAGTGATAATAGAAAAATACATTTGGATTGTAGTTCAGAGGTAAACATTTGGATTGTAGTTCAGAGGTAAAGGCTTAGTGGTATCAGGGGTTCTAATGGGAGGTAAGGAAATTAGGTTCTTACCCAAGAGTTACAACATGATAGAATGAAGGATGTTGGGTAATAGAGTAAATTGTCTCTTCTTATCACTAAAATTATTTGGTTTTGTTGTTTTTATAGCAACCACTTGAGACTCAACATGTTGATTTGTTTGAGGAAAATTTATTTGTGTAAAGCCCTTTTTTGTTTCTTGAATGGTTGGAAACTATTATGAGGCATAGATTCAGATTTTTCAGGATGGTTGGAGGAAGTCTTCGCTTCACAATGACTAGCCAAATTCTGATAGTCATGGAGAGTCGTGCACAAGTGAGTGAAGGAAGGGAATCTCATCATCCCAAGCTTATCTTGAATATTGGTTTGTAAGTTTTTAATGAACATTCTTTAAAGATTATCATTAGGAATAATAGTATTGATTTGTGAGTAGAGAAATTGATAACGTTCTATGAAATTAGTGACCTTTTCATCTTTGTTTAGCTTACATTGCATTAAATCCAGTAAGGCCATCTTGTGACTAATGTGCACTTGGAAATGGTTGAGGAAGGCATCAAAAAGCTCATTAAATGAGCGAATTGATTTTTTTGGTAGGGAGAAAAACCATTCCAAGGCTATATCTTTCAAGGATCTAGGAAAAATCTTACCCAAGATATTGTCTTTGAAATTAAAGTCACTACATAAGGCTGTATATGCTAAGACATGGTTACTAGGATCTCCTTTACCACCGTGTTTCACAAATCTAGGAATCTCTATGCATTGTAGCATTTTTGCTTTCAATATCTCCAATGACAATGGGTTTCATTTGACATATTGTGAAGGTTGTCCATTTTGATTTTGGTTTAATGTGGACATTTTTTGTTGGAGGGATGACATATTTTGCAA
>VDFB02125394.1:0-21362 GCA_007258455.2 Sequoia sempervirens | reverse complement strand
GACATGGCTGTGTGAGTCGATGCAATTCCAAGCTATGGGCCGTTCGAGTATATAATGATGACCTTTTGTCTCTAGGAGTGAGTCTGTTGAATTGTCTTATCTTGTTATAAAACCAGTGAAAATAAAAAAGAATCATGTTTGGTTCTTGAAACATACACTATCTGTTTAGATTCTAGGATCTTAAATCAACTATTCTATTCTTGCTTGCTGTGTTTTCCTTCATTAAATTCAGATAAGATCATCACAAAAATCTTCAAATCAAACACTTGTGAAATTCTCATGATTCGAGATTGGGTATCCACCAAATTTGTCAAGAAGTCTCTTGTCAAATGAATCAGAAAGCCAAAGAAAACACTTACATACAAACAACTCTTGAGAAAGCAACAATTTTTATATCAAAGCAGAAAAGTTCTACTCCAACATAGGACCTTTATTCATAGATATCACGATTTCTCTAGAGGTTATACGGACGACTATGCTGTAGCTCCCTTAGATTCACAAGCATTTTATCAAAGAAGGGCTCTTAGACAACACCACAATCACAGTCAACAAATTTGTCCAGAATACATCCCACAACCGGCCATACAATACGATACAAGACCAAGTGAATTTCATAGAGTAAGATAGTTTCCTGTGGCGCCCCACAAACATTCTGTAGTGCATCGGAACTCTGTTTTAGTGCGCTATATCTCTGTTTTAGCGTGTCGTAACTCTATGTTAGTGCGTTGTAGCTCTGTTTTAGTGCGTCGTAGTTCTATTTTAGTATGTCGTGGCTCTGTTTTAGTGTATTGTGGCTCTGTTTTAGCACGTTGTGGCTCTATTTTAGCATGTCGTAGTTCTGTTTTAGTGCCTCAGAGATCTATTTTAGCACTCTCGAAAGTCAGAAAAATAGAGAGTTAGTAAGACAGTTTGTCAGTTTGTCGACATCGAAAACAAGGTTTTTATCAGTCGAAAACATTTTTTTCCATAGTCTGAAACACTTGAATCATACAAAAAAAAGAAGAAGAAGAAAACTTTACTATTACACTTAGGTCTTGAAACATCCTGCAAAGTGTCCTTATCGATCATCACTAATCTGAGATTTTTGTGTCAAAATTTCCCTATCAAGGATTTTTATCATCCTTTCATCACGAAACTAGACACAACTAAATCAGATTTTTAACGTAGTTCTATCAAAAAATTCATTAAAACCAACACTTATCAAATCAAAAATCCAAGATCAAAGTCTAGAGTAAAACTTCTAAAGTTTGTATGCCTATTTTCACACGATCAGCATATCAAAAACAACAACAAGAAGAAAATGAAAGAATAGCAACCATGGCTGAAGAAAACCCTTGGGGACGATACAACAACACTGATCCTCTCACTAATTCACAAGAGAAAGAAATAACTGTAGAAGAAATCGAGAAAGTTCAACAAGACCCTCATTTCCATAAATATATGGAAAAGATGTTAGAGCAAGATATGGAAAAGTATCTTTTTTTATTAGCTGACAAAGGTGCTAAGCTTCCTAAAGACTTTGATGTCAACCAACTCAAGGAAATGACCACACCTAAGGCAACTAGTATGGAATATCTAAATCGAGTAGATGCTTTGACAAGACAAATGCAACAATTACAACTACAGTTCCAAAACATCCAACAAGGGCCAACAAAAAGATATTCCTTATAGGATATTCTCCCTTATCCATTTGACCAAAGCATTAACATGATACCATTTCCACAGTATTGTGAATACCTGACGTACAACAAATACAATGGAAGAACCGATCCATTTGATCACGTACGAGAATTTAGAACCATGAGCATAGAGTTCGCACACGAGGACTCTTACTTACTATGATTGTTTCCAAGAAGCCTAGGAAACACTTGCATGGAGTGGTTCTCTAAAATGGAACTCGGGATCCAATCTTTTGAAGAACTGATCAATAGGTTCATAACGCACTTCTCATTCAACATCCAACACCGGGTGACCCTAAAAGAACTCTACAACACCAAACAAGCAAAGGGTGAAAAGTTTCTTTCCTTTCTCCAATGATGGAGAAGGCTATTTGCTAAATACCCTAGATCTATTCCTGAAGAGGAGAAGATAGAGATTTTCATTGATAACCTAGTGGATGAAATGAATTATAGATTGGACTTGCAATGTCCATCTACATTTGAACAAGTTATTGAAAGGGGGCTCAAAATCGAAGAGGCTCTAATCAAAAGAGGAACAATCAAACACTTCATTGAAGGTTCAAACAATAGCAATTCCTCTAACAACAACAATGAAAAACCAAGATTTTGGCAAAAGAATAAGAATACCGATACCATGATCGATACACACGCATCCAAACTAGTATTCACCTTGACACCAACCACTAAAAACAAAAAAAACAATGATTCTAATGTCAAACAAAGTAGTGATCAAGGGAATAATCAAAACAATGGAGAAACAAAAACCCAATCATTCCAACGACCATCCAATAAACGAAAATTCATGCAATTAGGGCAATCATTGGAATCAGTCCTCAAAGAAATTTTAGATGAAAAACTAATTCAAGTACAAGAGGCTAGGAATTGGGACCCTCAAGTCAAACCATCATGGTGGAATGACTCACATTACTGTAACTACCATCAAAATAAAGGCCACATGACTGAAAATTGTTGGTAGTTAAAACATGTAGTACAAGACCTTATAGAACAAAAGAAAGTATTCGTAGAGGGGCACCAAACAAACAAAGATCATACAACAGTCAAAAATGCTCTACCCAATTATCAGAAGGGAGAATCCTCTTCCACAAACATCAAAGGTAAGAATGTCAGTTATGTTTATGACACAACGATCCTTTGTCTTTCTGTTGTCAAGGAGGATGAGGAGTTATGCAATCAAATCAATCGAAATAATGACATTACACCGACTAATTTGGTACAACATATGGACAACTATAAAAACCAAATTAATGTAATCACACTCAAAGGGAAACAAGACTACCAACTGGTTAATGCCACAACAAGGGCACAATCCAAAGTTATATTGAAAGGAGCATCATTATCATCCCAATCTGTGGATCCTCCCTCCAATCAATATAATCTCATCGATCAATTACAGAAAATACCAGCACAAATATCTATCCTAGAACTTCTAAAGATCTCCCCATCACACAAAGAGGTTCTTGAGCAAGCTCTTGTATCAACCACGGTACCTAACAATTTGAATGTATGTCAATTTCAAGCTATGGTGGGACATCTATCTACACCTCATTTCCTTTCATTTTCTGAACATGATGATGTATCACTCACCCATCCACATAATTCTTCCCTTCACATTGAAGTCCTCATCCATAAACACTATGTAAAGCGTGTCTTGATACATGGAGGGGATGGTTTAAATATTTGTACCTTAAAGCTGATTTGTGCACTAGGATACTCCAATGAAGCCATTGATACAAGAAGAAAAATCACAATCAAAGCATATGATGAGGAAGAAAGATCCTCTAAAGGATTGATCATATTACCCATTCAAGTGGGACCTATTGTCCAAAATGTGGTTTGTCAAGTCTTAGATAGGGAATTGACATACAACATACTGTTGGGACATCCTTGGATTCATGATATGCAAGCAGTACCTTCCACCTATCATCAATGTCTGAAATTTCCCGTCAATGGATAGGAGGTAACAATCACAGCAGACTATATTGACACCCAAGCTTGCCATACATTGAAAACATCTCAGGATACATTAATAACTCACAATAGAGAAGTTAGCACATCAGATTCATCTAATGGTGAGAAACAACAAAGCTTCATATCAAAGTGGCTTCCAAAACAACAAAAATCACAAGAGATCAAGGTGGCACAATCTAACCCTTCAAATGTTGAGGAACAATTGGCTTCACTCTCACACCAATTCACCAACAAAGTACAGATAAGTGACAAAGGAATAGGTGAATATGGTGTCAAACACTCTTTCCATCTATCACAGATGTTACCCTCCTTACAAATGTATGGACAGCCATCTACAACCACACAAGAATCAGCACAATCTACAATGGCATTAGATGGTAGATTTGTAAAAGCAAGAAACTTAGATGAAGAATCAAAAGATAAGGCTATACTAAATTGGCTTTATAGAGATGAGGAAGCTTCCACTTCCACGAGTGATATCATAGAGACAAATCAATATGGGAAGGGAAAAACTATTCTAGGAAAGATGGGATATTCAGGACAGGGACCTCTTGGGTTAAGGAAACAAGGCATAATAGAACCAATCTAGCCACTCACTCTCCAACATAAGGATAAAACTGGACTAGGATATACAGTAGGACAAGGACCTCTTGAATGAGGGGAACAAAGTGTAACAGAACCAATCCAAGTTCTCACAGTTCAGCATAATAACACAAATGGACTAGGATACACAGAAGAAGCAAGAGCAGAACTCACCAATAGAACTGTGGAGCGTATTCTTCAAATGAGAGATAACTTCGAAATAGATTCAAATGAATATGAGTGGGACAACTCATCAGATGTTTCCTATGAAGATATTCAGATTGATGTTATCAAAAAGTATACCCCCAAACGTGAGGAGGGTCAAAGCTCGAGTTTTAATCCTATTGTCTTTGAAACACAAAATTTTGATGACTCAAGTGAAGACGAATAGAAACCGAGTGAGATAAATGATGTAGAAGAAAATACCTTCATAGGCCTCGACATAACCACTAACAACTTGGACTACATTTCTGTCTGAGCTTTCACAATCGCTAACCTCAACCCATCTAATGATTCATTGCCTTTACTGCATCCCGAGCTTATCGAGTGGGAACCCCAACACCCCATCAATCTCCCTATTTTTGTCAATGACTCCACTATTATTAAATACCTTTGCTATGCAGAATCTAATACTTGTTCTACCAATGCTTCTTTTAATGATGCTTTTAGGTAGGAGGGTGCCAAGCCTTTCAGTTGCAAAAGTATGGAAATAAATAATGGATCTAATGGTCAAAACCATTCTATGGCATTATTTGATCCTAAAATAGTAAAAACAAAGAACGCATCCAATGGTGAAAACCTCATTGAGGCGCCAAAGGATGGAAGGCTTGACATCCTCCCACAACATTACCATGAAAGATCATCAGTGTTGGTAGAACCCACACAGTCTATTGATATTGGCACAGTAGAGAAAGTAAGAATACTACACCTGGCAGCATCCATGACAGATACAAAAAAGCCAAATTTATCAAATTCTTTGAAGAATGATGCATCAATTTTGCTTGGTCATACTCTAGCATGCCAGCTTAGACACGATCTTATTATGCATCACTTATTCTTTACCACCGGCACTAAACCAAGAAAACAAAAACTGAGAAAGATGCATCCACATGTCGCGACATTATTGGTCAAAAATGATTTGAAGAAACTACTAGATGGATTTCCATCGATCTATTGATTATGGCCGAATGGATATCAAACATTGTACCCATTTCAAAACCGTGATCACACCATCATAATAATATGCACGCGATTTCAGGGATTTAAATAGAGCATGTCCAAACGATGATTTTCCTTTCATTAAACATAGACATGATTGTAGATTTAATAGCTGGCCATCAAATGCTATCACTCATGGATGGATTTTCAGATTAATCAGATCAAAATAGCTCATGAGGACCAAGAAAAGACAACATTTACATGTCCATGGGGCACCTTTTGCTGGAACATCATACCTTTTGGGTTAAAGAATGCAGGAGCTACATACCAGCAAGCTATGACAACAATCTTCCATGACATGATGCACACCTTCATGGAGGACTATGTGGATGACATCTTAGCCAAATATTACACTAGAGAAGGACATCTTGAGATACTGGGAAAAATATTTGATAGGTTGGAGAAATTTAAAGTCAGATTAAATCCCAAGAAATGTGTCTTTGGAGTAACATCAGCAAAACTCCTCGGATACATAGTTTCTACAAAGGGAATTGAAGTAGATCCAGCAAAAGTTAAAGCCATTATGGAAATGCTAATCTCCTAAGAATATCCCAAAGCACACCGAGATCTCTAAGGCTTCCACTACAGTCCATCGTAAGATTCATCTCTCAATTAGCATCCGGTGGTCATCCATTCAACCATCTTTTGCATAAAATGTATCTTTTAAATGGGATGAATGGCAGAGAGTACTCTCTTCAATCAAATCAAGCATTATTTAATGACACCACCAATCTTGGTGCCACCCATTGAAGACAAGCCATTGTTGCTATATATTGCAACAACAGATATCTCTTTAGGAGCCTTGCTGGCACAAGAGGATAGAGAAGGAAAGGAACATGCAATATACTATATCAGCAGGACACTCAATGGACATGAAGTAAACTACACCTTCATCAAAAAATCATGCTTAGCAATAGTATTTGCAACACAAAAATTGCGACACTATATGCTCACTCACACTGTCAAGCTCATTGCAAAAATCGATCCCCTCAAGTATTTACTCAGCAAAGCAGCTTTAACAGGAAGGTTGGCAAAGTGGGTCATGCTCCTCAGTGAGTTTGACATTCAATATGTTGAAAGGCGAGCTATCAAAGGACAAGTCATTGCCGACCAATTAGCAGAAGCTCCATTGTCAGACATTCATCCTATGACCATGGAATTTCCTGATGTGGATATCCTCAATGTTACAACACAACCATGGCAACTCTACTTCGATGGATCCTACACACAACATGGATCAGGGGCAAGAATTTTATTTGTCACACCTCTTGGGCACACAATTCCATGATCTTATAGGCTTACCTTCCATTGCACTAACAATGTGGCAGAATATGAAGCTTTAATCATTGGAATTAAAGTGGCTATTAACTAGAGAATCATGGAGCTACAGGTGTATGGAGACTGTCAGTTAATCATCTTTCAAGTCAACAATGATTACCAAACTAAGGATGACACTAATTTTATACAAGAGACTGGTAGATGATCTAAGGAGATACTTCATAGATATCAAATTTGAATAGATACCAAGATCAGAGAATAAAGCAACAGATGCCATGGCCACAATAGCATCTCTTTTACAAATGCCTGAAATGCAAGATCATTATCAATTTATTGTGGAACAAGTATCAAATCTTGCATACGCAAAACCCAAATCCCAAACCATAAGCCTTTTGGATAGCGCCCAATCTTCCATTTACGGAGACATTTATACTTACCTAAAAGATAATATCTTACCGCCAGATCTTTCTCACAACCAAAAGCACAACTTCATATGCCAATCCGCCAAACATACCATTATTGCTAACACCCTTTACCGTCGAGGCCTAGATGGTACTCTTTTGCGTTGTTTAGAACATAATGAATCTGCTTTTGCTTTACATGAGGTCCATGAAGGAATTTGTGGCACACATTCAAGCGGATTATCTTTAGCCAAGAAACTCCTTTGTTTGGGATATTACTGGCCACACATGGAGCAAGAATCTTACCAGTTTGTTAAGAGATGTCAAAAATGTCAGATTCATGGCAATCTTATATATGCACCAGCACAGGAGCTCCATCCATTCACATCTACATGGTCATTTTGTCAGTGGGGATTGGACTTGGTAGGGAAAATTAACCCATCTTCATCTAATGGACATAAGTTCATTATCACAGCAACAAAATATTTTACAAAATGGGTGGAGACAGTTCCCTTAACCACAATCACTGGGAAGCAGATATCATCCTTCATACTTAATTATCTTATTTGTAGATATGGGATACCCCCGTCGATTATCACAGATAATGGTAGACCTTTCAAGAACCAAGATGTCCAAGAGCTGTGTGAAAAGTTCCACATCCAACATCACTTTTCAACCCCTTATTACCCTCAAGGTAATGGACAGGCAGAAGCTTCAAACAAAATAATCCTAAAGATTCTCAAGAAGACTGCAAATGAGGTAGGGCATGATTGGCATGTTCAGCTTAACCCTGCTCTTTGGGCTTATAGGACTAGCATCAGAACACCAACATGAGCTACACCATTTGCTCTTGTCTATGGATCAGAGGCAATATTACCTATCGAGGTAGAAATTCCATCCCTTCGAGTTTCACTAAAGGGACTCATTTCAGATGAGGATTACAGGATCTCTAGACTTCAAGAATTAGAGCTACTTGATGAACGTCGACAACAAGCTATCAATCATTTGACAGCCTATCAACAAATAATTTCTAGGAACTATAATCATAGGGTTAAGCCTAGAGTCTTCCAGATTGGAGACTTGGTCCTATGGGAAAACCCTAGAAATCAAGCAGACAGAGAAAAGAAAGGAAAATTTGAACCTAACTAGACAGGGCCTTATGTCATTATATCAGTCTATGGATCAGGAGCATACCGGTTTTCTACACCAAAAGGAGATATGTTGGAGGAGCCCATGAACAACATCCATCTCAGGTGATTCTATACTTGAGGATACCTAGTGCACGGTTGGTAAGGTTATCTTGATCAAAACCTGACAAATAGGCATCATGATGACAGAAAAAATCCAAAAAAAAAGGGACACAATAAAAAAAAGTTGTGAAAACCTGGTAAACAAGCACTACTTGTGATTTTCACCAGCTCTTCTATCTATTGGGTATAGTTTTGTTATGATTGTTTCCTTTCATATCATTTCCATCTATCATTTGAGAAAATTATTATCACTATCCATATCATGGCAAGGATATCATGTCTTACCCTAGCTTGGGGGCAACATCCTAGAGTTGTTTGGTACAATGGACTTTGAGCTTAAAGGGAAAGGCAATGAAACATGACAACACCGAGTGGAAATACTTGAAAAGCAACCAAAAACATCAGAAAATTTGTCAAAATCCAAAAAAAGCATCAGAAAATCCACAAAAATCAAAACAAAAACATTCAAAAATTGCAAAACACAAAAATAGAGTCTGTGTCAGTCGAACTACGTGGTCTCTACGTGTATAACGTAGGCAAGACTAATCTTTGATCATTCCCCAAGGCCCCTAGGATAGGTCTTTATGTTACGTTCTTTGGTCAAATGTCTGAGAGTATCATGCACACATCGGCACACACACTTTCAACATTGATGATCTAATCTGAATAATGATCTAAAAATACTTTAAAGTAGAATTTGAATTGTTGTACTTTTTCATTTTGTCATTTTCTTATCATTTCTTTGGAGCTACTCAATGATGTATTAAACTAGAGAATGAAGGAAGAAGAATGATACTTTTCTTTGTTTGTTGTTTGTGAGTTAGTCATTATTATTTTGTGAATTGTTGCGGGAAGTGCTCTACCAAGTATCATGGATGACATTCCGGTTCACTTAAGAAAATGATTAATTATTTTCTGTTTATGCAAGAAATGATCCGGACATCTCGGTTTAATTATACCTTGATGCTTATGTTCGCTTGCAATATCAAAAATCATGAAAGAAATACTCAGGTCATCATGGACTTATATTGTATCATTGATGCTTGTATTCACTTTCAACATTTTTAAAGCTCAGTGATGATACAAAGAAAAATAAAAAGATTGTTGAAATGACACTTAGGTTTGCATTGATAAAATAGGTTTGCATGGTAAAAATAGATTGCATTCATAATAATACATCTGCAGAGTATTGGTTACACAAGTTACAAAGATTCATTTGCAAATAATGTTATCTTTTCTTATTAAAGATTGAGTATACTTGACACATACAATTTTCATAATGGCATGCATATAAAACCATTTCTTCATCTCATCATGAATTTCACAATAAACATCTCATTTCGTGATATCATATACATGTTATATTTCAATTCATATATTTATCATATTTACATCTCATCACATTGTTATTACCATATAGTTGCAAAATCATCATTCATTGCATACATATAGAAGGCATTTTATAATTTCATCATACATCATTCATTTACATCTCATTTTACATATCATACATTGCATTTCATTAGATCATACATACATCATTCATTTACATCTCATTTTACATATCATACATTGCATTTCATTAGATCATACATACATCATTCATCTACATCTCATATTACATATCATACATTACATTTCATTAGATCATACATACATCATTCATCTACATCTCATTTTACATATCATACATTGCATTTCATTAGATCATACATACATCATTCATTTACATCTCATTTTACATATCATACATTGCATTTCATTAGATCATACATACACCATTAATATAATATCACATTATCATCAATGCATCTATCCCATCTAGTATAATAAATCATCAAAAACATAAAAATTAAAATACATCCATCACATAAATCATGTAGAACATATCATAGATCAATCAAACCTGCTGCACATATATATCTCATCAAGTGTCAAGTATACAATGAAGTCTAAAAAGGATGAAGATAACATCATATCAAAAAATGGCTATATACATCTCATGAAATACATCAAAAGGTGCACACATGATCTCAAGAAGTGCTCACACTAGAAGGAGCAGGTCTCTCACCAGTATCACCACCACCACCGGCTTCCCCAGGATCTCTCGGATCTCTCAGATCTCTTGGGAGAGGCTATGTCATGCCTCTACTCCCTGTCCTTGAATGAGTCCTCTCTGAGCGGGACTGGGCATAACTAACTCTCTGCTCTGGGGGGAAAATCTCATGGTATCGGCTCCTGTAGAACTCAATCTCTGCACCTGCCCACATAGCCTCTCGCATGTAATCTGCCACAGAAGTTCCATCAGCCAATCTCTGCAATCTCTCTGCAGTAGCCTATGTTGTCTCTGCTACTTGTCTAGTAGTTTCTCGCTCTGCAGTCAAGGTAGTAATTTGTGCCTGCGCAGTGGTCAACTATGCTCATACACCTGCTAGCTGAGCCTGTGCTCGCTCTACTGACTGTCTAGCCTCATCTCTCTCACCAATCAGAGAGGTAATCTGTGTCTGTGTAGTAGCTAGCCGTGCCTGCATCTGGGCCTGATTCTGTGCTACTAATCACTGTGTCTATGCTAGCTGTCCTTGTAAAGTCAGAACCTCAACACACAAACCAGCAATCTTTGATCGCTTTGCTACAGAGGGAGCAACTGCCTACCTCTTACGAGGCACACTAGTCGAAGGCTCTGAGGTACCTACTATGCTTGGTCTCCCCTCATCTCCACCATCATCTCCAGTGTCATCATCACTGTCCTCATCACTATCATCACTATCACTCTCATCACTACCCTCCACATCCACATTAGCATCTACATCCTCCTCTCTCCTCTGTCTGTGACCACCATGATCACCCCCTGCAGCTGCTGGTGCTGGCTCATCTGGAATGGTAATACAAGGAGGTGGGTGTAGAGCTAAATACTATCCATAGTCGGGAGTAATGGGTGCCTCTGTAATATCTTGCCGCAGATCCCATGCTGATGGCTGAAGAGCACGATAACCCTCAATAAGTGCCTCATAAGGTAAGCATGGACCCCAATCATTGGCATCTATCTGGCGTCGTCCATAGTGGGCTACTCCCTGTGGCATACACTGTACAATCCCATACTTCCTGTAGATGCGGCGAATCAGGAATCGCTCCAAAATCTTGGAGCTCTTCCTGATCAAATACATCGAGTCGGCCAAATATCCCAACTCGACATCATCCTCATCCCAGTCATCACAATCTAAATATGGATGCCAGGTCACTGTCTCCACATCATCAAGAACCTGTCTCCAATAATCTAGCTTACCCATCATATGCTGGGTAGGCCTACCTCTGTAACAAAACACATAGGGTCTTGTCGTTGGTCTCGATAACACCGGCTCAGGATGCATGACAGCAATATGCTCCCATGCCCATACCTGAAGAAGTGTAGCTCCTGCTAATAAACTATTACCTCCTAGGTACACAATCTAGTGTAAATCATGATATAACTGAGCAAGCATACACATGCCCCAAGCATATCTCGTCCTGTGTACCACCATACTGTCTAATACCCACCCCCATCCAAGAGATAGACCCTTTGACCTCTTATCAGGACAAAGGAATCCACCAATAAAGCCTGCCAAAACTGAAGGAAGTCGAGCATATGAATTATACATCTCTACCCAGGGGATCTAAACTCCCGCAATATGAGGATCCTGAAAAAATATTTGAATAGAATCTATCCCACCCCGCTCCTCTGAATCATGCACAACAATCTCACCAACAAAAGGAATGTGAAGGATACGCCATACATCCTCTGGCATAACAGTCATCTCGCCAGTAGGTAAATGGAAGGTGTTGTGGTCACTATGCCACTGCTCTACTAAAGCTATAAGTAGACCCCTATTAAGTCTAATATGGGGCATGTCCAATAATGATGCTAAACCGCAATCAATAATATGTTGCCTCTCCTCGGGGTGAAAGTTGTGGTATCATATCAAAAGGCTAGGGGAACTGCTCTCGCAACTGGACAACATCTAAATGCTCTTGTTATCATAGAAACATTTTACAGATCAATACATTATCATCAGAATATCAACCATCATTTATTTTATCCAAACTAATGATCAAATCTTACAGGTAAAAAAAAAATCTTTTAACCCTCACCTATCATGAGGTCATCAATTTCTAAAAATGTGCTTATCTATCATATGATCAATTTATCAAAAATGAACCCTCATCTATCAATCAGGTTCATTCCATTAAATTTTTAATTATTCCTCGCTTATCATGAGGATAATTATTATCAATCAATCAATGGATCTCGCTTATCATGAGATCGTTTACCATCTATTTTGTCAAATCAGTGCACTACAGTTTCTGGCTGACACGCTGTAAGATTTAGTCAGGGCACTAAAACTACTGGGGCGCTATGTTATCCTGTTGGCGCGCTAAAATAGAGTTCCTGCACACTCATTTGGTGAGGCACTACAGCAGACCTCTGGCGCGCTAACCTATATACTCAACGCGCTATTCTTTTTGATGCGCTACACAATCCTACGGGGGTGCTACAAAACTTGGTTGGTGCGTTATAGTTTTTGCATGATAAAATAGACGGTCGACGTGCTACGTCACGTCGTCGACGCGCTATTCTACGCCGGGTTGGGCGCTAAAACTCTAAAAAACACAAAAAATGAAACAAAAATCACGTGCGCGAATTACAAGGAGGTTTTAGGGTATGTACCAGAGGTCCATAATCAACGGGACACTGGTGACATCGCACACGCTCGAGTCAGTGAGTGTGGTAGGGGATCAGCATCCTGCTGCTCCTAGCACTCTAAGGGTCTCTATCACAATTTTTACTAAGTCAAATGCACAAATGACTTTTGAAATTGACCTTTTGAGCTTTTATAGGTTCTTTTTGTGGGATTTTCATGGGATTTATTTACTTTTCTTTGTGAGGAAGTAATTCTTATCTATCGCAGGGGCAGTTTTGGACACTTTTATTGGGAGATAAATTATTTCTTCATCGAATCATTATCAAAACATCAAATCATCATAAAAATTTAGAAAAATCATAAAAAATTCAAAATTCATCAATTTATCTCCCATGGGGGCATATACCGCTATCATTTCAAAATTCAACATCTGGGAAAAATCAGGGGCATATTTTTAAACTTTTCGTCAATACTAGCAGCTGAGGCAAAATTTTCTTTGAAGCAATGCGTAAACACATCACTTCAAAGAGGGGAAAAATGTAGACACATAAAAATGGTCTGGAGAATATAATTAATTAAATATGACTTATTTGATTAATTAATCTTAAATTCATCTACTTAGTAAATAAATAGAAATATTTATTTATATTAAGTTTATTATTAATTCTTCTATTTTATCATATTATTTCCTCTTAATTAAATAAACAAAATTAAATACTTTGTTTTATTTAATTATTATCATTATTATTTCTTCTATACTTTATCTATTAATTCTATCTTAAATTAAATACACAGCTTCAATAATTTGTGTTATTTAATTACTTATCATTTAAATGAATGTCCTAGAATCTTTTGAATTTAATTGTATCATATTCAACACACAGTTTAATAAAATGACTACATGGTTTGTTAAATTATTTATTCTTTGCTGAATTTAAATAAACCAAAAATATTTAAATAAATGCATAAATCATATCCCTCTATTCACTCACCAATAAAATTAGATTTTTCAAATCTAATTAATTCAACTGTCATTCATGGGAAGAGCCTCGGGGACAAACCTATAGGAAATCCTCTCAATCTTCTGCCTCAAATCTTTCCTCTCATCTTGCCTGGTATTTTCATGGGGAGGAACAATCCTCCATGATCAGCTCCACCTTCTCATCTCATACCATTCAATTCTCCAGATTGAATCTCAACCTCTGTTGTGTTACCCCTTCACAAATGTGTGTCGTGAAATCTATAAATATAGGTTTCTGGCTACAGGAAAAGGATCCTAATTTGTGCAATCTTACTCTGCAGGTTTTCCAGGCATTCAAGCAATCAAGCAAATAGAAGCAATCATCAAGCAATCAAGCATTTTAGTTCATCAATCATGGCTGTTTACAGTAGTTTCTTTCTCATAAGTTTTACTGTAGAATCATCTTAGTTGCATTTAGGAATCATAATAGCTTAATTCTCATTCTTTAAGTGTCATTTCAACAATCTATTAGCTTATTTAAATCTGAGAGCAAAGTAGATTAGAGAAATCTTTAAAGTTAGAGAGCAATAGGACAGATTTCTGAAGGTTCCTATGTTTAAAATAGTTTAAATCTCTTGAATCTTTGATGCAATGTCTTATTTAGAAGTGTAGATGCATACTTAGTTTGTTTATCTCATTCATACACTTTCAATCATCATTCAAGTTGTATATTTTTTTTGTAAATTTGAGGTCATATATTGATTGTGTTGATTCAATTTGAGATAGGATTGGTGGAAACACCACCCAAAAATCCTTTTTAGGATGTGATTATGCTTCAAAATTATTTAGCTAAATTGATGCATAAGATGCATGAATAGTTGGTTGAAGATATTTGACATGTTACTATAAGAGAGGGGGACCAGCCATGTCAAGGCTCCAAGTCATGAAGAGTTGAGAGTGGAGGGTTGCCCTAACTTACCTCACTCTAAAGGGGTGTTTTAGATAGAGGTCAAGAATGATGAGGACTATAAAGTACTTCAATCACCCTTCAGACCTAAAATCCAAGTTTAGGCTAGGTGAGATGGTTTTTAGAGTCAATATTGTACCTTAAGAAAACTCTTTGTCCAAGGAAAAAAGTGCAGTTTTCGGATGACAATGCATCAAACTAGCATCTCTCAGGCGTGATGGTGTTTGTACGACCAGAGGAAAAAAAGCACAATAAAAACTACCAGAAAACAAATTGATGACCTAGCTAACTATTCTTGAATGAGAAAAATAAAACAATAAAATATGAAAAGTACAAACGAAGATGATAAAGTAGATAGATGAAGGCCAAAGTAATGAAGATGATCTCACCAAGGCGCTAGTTCACCAGCTAGCTCCAAATGCACGTTCGCCTACACACAAGAAAGAGGGAAAAATTGTTGGGGTTGTATATGGGTCTTCCTCAGTCAGACCCCCATTTTGGTGTTTCCACCTCCACAGACAACTAGATAGAAATGAGAGAGAAATATACGATAAAGAAGTAAAAAAAGTAGAATATGCAATAAAAACTACAAAACAGTAAAGTGCTACTCAACCAAATCACAAAGGAGAGGAGCAAAACATTACCAACTCCACCCAAAATCTCACTAGCCAATGAAGGAGAAAGTTGACTTGGAAAGGAGAGTCTCGCAAGACTCCAAGCCCATGCTACTATGGCTTGCTTCACACTTTCTTTGTAGAGTTGATGGAGTGTTGTTGCTGCAATCGAGTGTTGAAGTGCTACTGAGAGTGAAGAATGCAAAGAGAATGAAGTTGGATTGCTAGAGAATACTTGAGAATGTCAAGAAAAGATGGATTGAATGAAGAATGGATGAATTTGAAGGGGAAGAGGGAATAATCTGCCATTTTTGGGGTTGGTTGGTCAAAGAGGGATGTTACAAATCATTCCCAATCGAAAGTGTAATGCCTCTATCAACTTTAGATGTGGGAATCTATCAAGGATGACAGTGCGCTGCATGGACATCTGCACACTGTGTGGGCATCCCCTACAAAAATTCTCTCACCAACACAACAAATAGGTGCCAAGTGGAAGGAAGGAAGTTGTGTGATGTGGAATTTTTCCTTCAGATTTTATTTTCTAAGGTGAGGATGTGTGAAAGGGGAATTTTTGTAACGGGTGCAAATTTTCTCCTATACATTTTTCCCCCACTTTAGCAAGCATGGATACTGATGAGTGATTTGGTAAAGTAGATTGAAGAAGTAGGGTTAGAAATGTATACTTAAATCATTGAGGAAGTAGATCACGATCTAGTGAGATCAAAAGCACGGGTTGGAACAAAAGACTCCATATTCCTGTAGAACTATGAAGCTGCACAAGGTACACTGAAGGCCCTTGAACCAATGATGGACAAATTCCGCAGGATGAAAGCGTCTCACATGCCGGTAGACCTGTAGGGAGGTAGCCCCCAAGAAATCTCACATGAAGGAAGCACCATGAAGCATGCACTTTATAGGCCAGTAGACCTGCAAGAAGGTATCCCCCAAGATCTCTCACATGAAGGAAACCCAGATGAAAGCACCTTATAGGCCTGCAGACCTGCAAGGAGGCATTCCCCAAGATCTCTTTCATGGAGGAAACCCAAGGAAAAATGTGCCTTACAGGCCTAATGACCTACAAGGAGGTGTCCCCCAAGATCTCTCACATGGAAGAAACCCAAAGGAGGAGACTTCGCAGAGTCCAATTGGAAAGAAAATTCATAGACGCACCTACAAAGTGACATGTTTACCCATAGATAAAGCATGTCTGAAACAAAGAAGCCACATAGGCAATAAAGGGGACATTCACACAGACCGTTAGCAAATTGGAAGGCTTTCAAAGGGGTCCCTTAGGAACCCAGTGTAAGAAGGTGGTCCACTCAAGGGACGCACTGTTCGAAAGTACAAAAGAGACATTTTTTCTCAAATCAATTCATCACCAAGGAATCCTTTCGAAAGATGTTCACTTCATCAAGGAATTCGAAAGGAAGAAAATTATCCCTTGTGAGGGGAAGGTAAAGGTTTCTCCCACCTTGAAGGAAAGTTCTTGAGCTCTTTCTTTGCGAACTCATGATGAAGGAAATACATTTTGTTAGGGGTCCTAGTTGTGAATGCAGTTTTGGAAAAGAAATATTCATGAGGATTTTCAAGAAAAGATTCATTGGTAGTGAATGCATTTTTTTAAAATCATAGCATCATAGAAATGGTGTTGTCACACATGAAAGGGACAACTCAATCAAAGAAGAGAAAAAGATAATAAAAGAGTAAAGGAGAAATAAATATAAACGAAGGGCACAAGGATAATTTGATATTTTGGGGTCAGAACTGCTCATAAATATATATAAGTATAATAATAGTATATAAATGAATTTCATCAACCCCTACTAAATCAGACCATGTGAAGAATGCACAAGAAGACAAAGTAAAAATAAAAAATCTGGTCATGGAAGGGAAGCCTAAATTCCCCCAACACTTTGTATCATCCCCAATTTTCCAAAAATCAATCACAAACATGGAAGAATGATGATACAAATAGAAGGTTTATGACACAAAAACCACTCATGTATCCAAGCACCAACACGGGTGAAAAATGTCTTCCAAGAATGCATAGCATGAGTACAGGGGAAACACATAATAACACACACACTTCTAATCTAAAGATAAAGAAGAGGCCTCCCCCTAACACTCATCGACCAAGAGGTCATCTGCTTCCCATTCTAGAGCATCATAAGGGGAAGGAGGATGATCCTGTAGTGGTGGTGTTAGCTCTTAAAAACACAGGCGGAATGCCTCAAGAGGCTGCCAATCTCTTGATACGCTTTAGGGTAACAGACAAGGTCAAAAGCTTTCAACCTTCTACTCTTTAGGTGCTACTAGACCTAGGCAGGTGTACCTATTTGAATGAAGCAGACTTGACTTATGATTATCCTTCTTGCAATGATTTTTCCACAATGGCAGATGGAAATGAACAAGTGAAATCAAACTTGGTATAAATAGCAATAGCGATCTTCTAATCTAAATCCTAAAGTGTTCAATTAATAGATGTAAAGAAACTGAATGAATCCAAATGATGAAATTGCAGAGACCAGTGCCTTATTGGGTATGCGGAGTCGAATGAAACAAGAAGTGGGCAACTTATTCTGGCAGAAATTCAAATTGTCGGCATATGTCTACTTGTTTATAACTTGTATAAACATGCAAGACTATGACTACTAAGCTCTACTTTAATAATCCAAATGAATCTCCCTAATTACTATGATCAACCAAAAGGATTTAATCTCTCCTTGAGAGAACCAGTTAATTAATCACACAGATACAACAAATGTGCACTGATAAACTAAAAATAAACTTGTTATATCAATTTAAACAACTAGAAAGAATCAACTTGGAGATAGCTTAGCAATACTTTTCAATAAATTCAGCAGACAATTGACACCAGGGATAAACTGCCACACCAACTAATTTTCATTGAAATCACCATTTGAAAACATGCATCATAGTCTCTGATATGAGAAATTTATTCTACTATATCCATTCCTAGACTACCTAATGTATCTCCTAAAATTTGATCTTTCATTCACAATCAGGAATGATTATTTATACATATACATCTGAACAGACACATCACTTCCAAATTCATGTCGGCCAACCGTAGTATTCGGGAAAATCCCATGTCGGCCTGCAACTGTATTTAGAAATTCACATGTCGGCCACAATGATAAAGTTTTTGTTAATCATTACTGAAATAGTCGCCAAGACAACCCTGTAAGTATGCTGAAGGCAATTATATTGTTGTCAATCGCCCCTTTGGTCGTTTGAGTTTTGTCGTGGAACACAGAGTCAGGAAGATATCATACAGACTACAAAATGTGTTATTGAAATGTATTTTACTAGTCGCTGAGACGAGCATTTTTCTCACCAAGATATATCCTCCACTCACCTTCGCCAAGACAATTCATAGTCGAGGAGATGCTATATAGATCACCCTTTGTTTCACTGAGAGCCCTCATGATGCATTCATGATCACCAAGACAATCCAATTCTCATACCGACAGAGTCCTCATGCGTATTATCGGTGAGACTAGAGGTCACTCACTGAGACTTTACTCTGAAAACTTTTACTCTTACCGAGATGTATACCTGTATGTTATCGGTCAGTGTAACAATTCAAACTCGCCAAGACCTTTCTTCGTTGCACATGAGTCTTGCCGAAATGTTCTTTTTGTTTCCGGTTGGTGTTATGACTTCACACCGAAAACAAAATGCTTGGCTGAAGTGAATCCTCATATGTTGTTTGGTAAGACACATCAAGTTCATTATAACATTATGCCGATACCAACAAGCTTGGCCGAAATGATCATTCGATGTGCAAGTCGATGAGACAAAATGTAATTGGTAAGACCTCATTCCGACGGTGGCCCTCCTGCTGATATGTTCCCTTTCTGTCGCCGAAACATTGTGAAAAGTCTTGCTGATAACTACCAGTAAGTAAACTCCCATCGCCAAGACATCAGAAACGTCTTGCCGATAGGCAACACAGACGTTTATTAGAAAAATGGATTGGGGAGACCCAGATGATCTCACACCGATAGGAACTAGAATGTACAATACTCATACATAGATGATTTTATGGGGAAAATATGGGCAAAATGTGAGCAAAATGTGTTCGTGGTGGGACTTATTTGGAAAATTATGAATGGAAAACTTGTGAAAATATTCATAATTTTATAGTTCCAACAGTGGCTCTGTCTGGGGATGAATGATAGTAAAATCATTGCAAAGATCCAGATCTTTGGGTGAGTAGACCAGACACAAAATGAGAAAAATGGGAATGGACAAGTAGCATGATGGAATGAATGCAAAATGGAGATGAACAAAACCCTAAACTGCTGTGCATGGAAAATAATTTTAAAGAGGATAAGCAAGAGTTGTCCATGCATGCAAATAAATGTCTTCTCCATATGAATTAGAAACTTCAAAATCACATACCTCATCTTGAATGGACACAGACTTTTGATCAACACCAAAGGTCTCACCATCATTCCAAGCAATGCATTAGGAGTTATAAGAATCTTTGCACAAAGATCTTTCACTGTCAAAACAAATGTAAGTTGGAAACAAAACTTCAAGATCACCCACATGTACATATCTCTGATATTCAGGGGTTAACAAATCTGAAATCTGTTCATAGCTAAGTGAACAAGTCTCTACACTTTCATCACTATAGTTGCATTCTTTACTTTTGTCATCATAAAAAAAAAGTCCAAGGTCATCAGAGAAAGAGAAATCAGAAACATTATCAGCACAGTCATTTATTCCATCATTTTGCTTACTTGAAATTATCTCCTCTCTTTCATAAAGTGGATTTGAAAATACCTGAAGTTCATTCATGGGCATACCTCCGCAAAATATCATTTGATCTTCTTTTAACACTTCATCATACAATGGGTTTGAAAAAGTTCATAAACCATTATCAAATGTACAAACCTCTTTTTCATCAACTGTATCTTCATAGCTTTCAACTTGTTGCAGATCAAAATCCACAAATCCATCTTCACAATCTAAAAATTCACTGGATCCCTCATAACATACACTGCTTTCCCTATCACAATTTGTTATGCAAGAGATGTCTCTTGTATCATCATCCTCATCATGCAAGCTATCATATGAGTCATTCAGACTTGCACACGTCTCATCTTCTATCGGCTGCATAATTTGATCAATGTCCTGATGCTCATCCATGATATCACCAAGGTCATCATACCTTGTCCCCTGGGATAACGCTTGAATGAAGTCAAAAGAGGAGCCTTCTGCCTTAATCCTTTTCTTCTACTCCAATGTTTCTCCTTTGTTTTCTTCCTTCTGATCAGTCTCTTGCATTTCTTTGCACAACTTTTTAACTTCCTTCTCATTTACTGTCCTATTTCTTAACCAGTACATACTCTTCACTTCTTCAACTGTAGCAATAGTTAGTCTCTCTATCTCCTCTTTGGTGAGTTTCCTCATACTACATTGAGCAGGCATCTCAATAGAATGTGGCTCTATATAATCCTCTTTAGAATCAGAAAGGACCTGCTACTCAGCCATATGGTCATTGTATTTCTAATTTGAAACATCATACGCATAACCTTCATCCTCTTAAGATGAGTACCCTTCCTCAACATGGTGAAAATTATTTGAATTCAAATACATTGTGTGATCTTCTCCACTATTTCCCATCAGCATTCCCTCTTCTTGCATTCTTTGGGCTACAACACAATAATCTGGGGAATGTGGCTTATCACAAAATTCACAGAAGTAATTGTTAC
>VDFB02125393.1:0-17721 GCA_007258455.2 Sequoia sempervirens | reverse complement strand
TTCATCATTTATTGCACATCTTAGACTAAAATTTCTGCACTTTTTTATGACAGTCAAATGATACATTTGCTGCACTTTTTTATGGCAGTCAAATGATACGTTTGCTGCACATTTCCATCTATATGCTGCTCATATTTCATCATTATTTTTGCTCATGTTTTTGTGATATTTCTACTCATGTTTTGGTTAGCATTGCTACTCTTTAACTATCCTCTTCCATGCATGTTTCACTATCTTCTCATCTGAGTCTTGTCTTGTCAATGCCTTTTATTGTTGTCCCTCAAGAACTGGTATGAATGTCCCTCATACAAGCCCATTTTTCTGCCCTTTTGCATATAGGATTGTCACCTTTCATGGCATTGCAAGTTGATTGTCCATCTTCATATCTTCATGTATCGTAATGCAACACTTAAGTCATGGCCTTCCTCATCAACTATGGTTGTTCTTACTTCAATTATGAACAAGGGTTATGACTGTCTTATGTATTTTAACCTCTGCCCTTTATGCTTCGTTGATATCATTGTATTCTTTCAAGGATTATGATGACTGTCCATGTTTGATCAATGTTGTTGCCTCTAGACATTTAGGTGACTATGCATTTATTATCATCTTAGCTTACTTTAAACAACACTATCTTTTATGATATAAGCTCAATCAAAAAGCACTATCAAACATTCCCTATTTAAGTCATACTACTGTTCATAGAAATAGTCCTCATGCATTTGAATGCACTAAGTTTCTTATTTTCAACTTGTAACCTTCACCACTCTACCCTTATTGATAAGGACTATCCTTTTATGTTTCATGAGGACTGTCTATGCTCATTAATGACTCCTTGAGATTTTTTTATGACTATATTTGAATTCCCTTTGATTGTCCAAACATTGTTGAGTACTATCCCTATTTCATGAAAAGTGGACTTATGCATTATGGAAGTTTTCCTTTGTGATGAATAACCTCCTTTTAAATTTTTTGTCCTTTCATAAAGTTGTCCTCTATTCACTTGTTGTGGCAAGGGCTATCCTCATCACCTTTGTGATCAATAAACTCTGCCCCTTTTGATTTCACAGTCATGATCTTCCCTACTCTTTAGCTTCTCTTTCTTTAATGTTATTTCTAGATTCACATTCAGATTTGTGATGAGGTAGATCCAAACTGCTTTGATGACTCTTTCCAACCTGGTATTCAACTTGCCTCTCATTTTAAGATGTGTGTTTGTATTGTTGCATCCCCTCCAATATTATGTTAGATGTTGTAAATATAGACACTCCATCACTTTCATGTATGTTTAGGTATTTCCTCCAACCGAATCAATTCTATCCTTTTTCTATCCTCAAGAGCTCAATCTTGTCTTTTCTTGTTTTTCACAATCCCTTACTCCATTTCATGCAATAGGATTGTCCTCCATTAGCATTAATGGCTTTCCTCTTGGCATTAGTGAGTGTCATCATTATCTATGCACTTAGGACTATCACTTTGTCCTTGGACAGTGATGGTTGTTTTGGTGAAATGACTGTGAAAGCTCTGCCCACCTATGAAAACTAACTGCCTTCTTTCATTCATCTAATTATTGTCCTTTATCATGAAATATCTTACCTAATACAAATATTTCATCTTGACACATTTCAGTAACTCCTTCACACTGACTCCAAGGTGGTTTTGCATTAGCCATCTCCAAAATAGTACAACCAAGTCCCCAAATATTCACAAGCAGATTGTACCTATTTGAATTAATGATGACCTTAGGAGCCATCTAATATAGGATTCCTTTGAAAGATGAAGGACAAAAATATGCAGTGATATGTTTTTTGAAATCCTATGAAGGTAAAAGACAAGAAACCTGTCTATTGGACAACTGACTTTCCAGTGCCATCCATTTTCAACAAAATGAACATAACTATGTTTAGCCATGCCAAAGTTGGTACCTTGACCTGGCCATTTTGTGCATATCTATTGTAACTATCTTAAAGACCTTTAATTTTCTTTGTTCTTCCCTTTCATAGACCCCTCACAAGACTTTGTTACTCATGATACATAGGTAGTGATGAGTCCAGTTTATGACTCAATTTTGATAGATTTTATTATCCATTTGTTGTAGTTTCCATAGAATTTGATACTTGGATGTTGACCTTTTTATGATATTTCCTCAAAACCATAGACATTGGGCATAAGCTTATTTTTGTAATCTTTAATGACATTGACATGCTATATGAATAATCTATGTTAATTTTACATGTGGATTAATGAATGTTACTTTAAGATAGTTACAGATATGTAATTGTTGTGCGTACTAATATTGTTATGCAAATATAATTAGAAGCCTACAAAATTGGGGAAGATTCTGCCAACTGGTCATTCGCCATGAAGGTCAACAAGGTGATCATTCAAAATTCAATGGAGGGAAGACTCTCAGCAAGAGGGAAATTCCTAGTTCAAATCGAAGAAGTGTAACTGCCTTGTAACTGGTCTTAATTGTTTGTTGAAAGAATATAGGAGTTATTGTTGTGATAGATCTGTGTTAAGGAAAACATGCTTGACCAGATTCCACGCATGTGTAACCTCCTCTCTACTTTTTATGCTTTCCCTAAAGTGGTGTCCTCCTAATCTATTAGAGTTGGTCGCCTTGCTAGGTAGTTAGTTAGTAGTTCTTCGTCATATAAATAAGACTCGAATGTTCCTTCTCGAGAGGTTGATTGATCTGATGTTGTACTCGCATTCTTAGTTTTTTCAGTAATACAGTTGTGTTGCTCGTTTGTACTCATGTTTTCCAATGAATAAAATGAAGTTATAAGTTTGTGCATCTGAGTTTACATTTTTCTTAAGGGATACTCATCCAAGGGGCCCCACTTTGTGAGCATTCCATCCTTTTGTTTAGTTATTATTTTTTGCTCAGCAATTAGTTAAAAATCTAGCACTATTTGTTCCTGCAGCCACTAGAATTCCATTTTGTGTCTATTCCTACAGCCAAAGCAAATAGAGTGGTTTCCTGTTTATTTGCTCAAATTTTCATTTTTGTCATGCATTTCAGATTAGTATAGTTGTTGGTTGATGCTCAACAATTATATTACTTCTTTCCAAGCAATTTACTTTCAGCATTATGTCTTTCTTAGTTGTAGGATGAATGTGGCTAATTTGGGATTCTTAATGCACATACTATGCTGACCCATTTCAAGTCTACATCCCTGGGTTGACAAGTTAAATGCACCTTCATGATGATTGAGATAGTTATTTAGATTATATGTCCAATCTTTGAATCATAGTTGTAAGGGCTTAGTTGTTAGATCATTGTAGGAGGCCAACACTTTTGGCGTCGTTGCCAGGGATGGTGTCAAACTAGGGAGTTCTTTGGAGTCATTGATAGTTTTTCTTTATGTAGTGTTTCTGAATATTTTGTTCGTAGTATACCCCTTATTTAGTAAAGTAATGATCCATTATTCTTTTTCCAATTCTTTGTGTGAGTTGGTTGATAGTGATTTGATATTGTATGCATAAAGGAAGGAGGAGAGATGCTCATGGGAGATTCCTTCCTAATAACCCTAATCCATTATAGCTAGTTGAGCAT
The DNA here is from genome assembly GCA_007258455.2 of Sequoia sempervirens. Taxonomy (NCBI): domain Eukaryota; kingdom Viridiplantae; phylum Streptophyta; class Pinopsida; order Cupressales; family Cupressaceae; genus Sequoia; species Sequoia sempervirens. The sequence goes on along the minus strand of VDFB02125393.1, from coordinate 14,159 downwards.
TAGAATCTGCAAAGAGAAGAAGAAGAAGAGCCACATCCCTTTGCTGATGCATTTCCTGATCTAACCAGTTCTAAAAATTTCTCTAAAGATCAAAATCAGATTGAGAATCCCTTTGCTTTGGAACTACATCAGGTAGTCATGGGTGATGCAAATAGAAATAGACCTAACCAACCAGCTTTTCCTTTCCCCATTGCTCATCAGAATGAAGTTGACAACCTCAAAAATATCCCTACTTCAGTCCTTCCTAAGTTCTATGGACTTGTTATAGAAGATCTTGATACTTTATTGTTCGAGTTTGATATACTCTATAGGAGTTATGACTATACCACTAATGCCCATAGGCTTAAGCTATTCCCTACCACCTTGAAAAAAGTTGCATTAAGATGGTTTATGAGCCTAGGTAGAAATACTATGAAGACTTGGGAGGACATGAAGACAAAGTTCCTTGAAAAGTACAAGGAATACTATAGGGGAAGTGACATGAGGGGAGATGACATTTTTAGGATGCAGCAAAAGGAAGATGAGAGCTTGGAGGATTACATTTCAAGGTTTCTATTTTTCCTACAGAAATCTCCACACCATACACTTAATGAAGAATCACAAAAGAAAATTCCTAATAAAAATTAATGACAGCTACACTTATGCCTTAGACCTGATGGGAGGAGGAGATATCACCCAAGTTCCTTGGGAGGATATCAAGAAGATATGTTAGAACTATTTTAGGGCAACTTCAAAGAAAGGGAGAGCTTAACAATCCTCTATGGGTAAGTCATCTACCAGTGGAGTCTCAAGGATGGAGATTACTCACTTGTTGGCAGACTTCAAGCAAGACATCTTAAACAATCTGGCTTCTCAGCTAGATACACTTCAAGCCAAAAAGAAACAAGAGGAGGTAGAGGCAATGTTGGCAGAATATTGCCCTCATTGCAGACAAAAGAGCAGATGCAAGATGGTAGCTAATATTGATAGCAAGAAAATTCCACCTGAGTTCAAGCCAATCCAAGTTGAAGAGGATCAAGTCTACTATGTTGCACAAAGGAGGCCATGGGATCCAAGACAAGGTATGTCACCAGATCCACTCTCTTTTGTTGGGCCATATTTCAATTCTTATGCATCTTGTAACCAATGGAAACCCCCATATCCATCCAATTATGGAGGATATCCACCATAGCCTTGGAATAACCCTCCAAATGCCTAGACCAATCCCCAAAACTCTCCACCCTAGTGGTAGCAACCTCAGGGGAATTGATAGCAGTTTCAAGGGAATTGGCAGCCACCCCCAGGAAATTGGCAGCAAACGTCTCAATGGAGAGGAGGACAGCAATGGCCAAACTAGACAACCAATTACATGTAGCCACCTTTTCAGCCCCAACAACCTGCTATAATGCCTCCTCCTACTAGTTCAAGTTCAAATACACCTAAACCTACTCAACTACCAACTCAACCCACACCTAACCCAAATAACAAACCACAGCAACAGCTAGTATACTCTGCTGATCCAAATCAATTCCCTACATATGTTGTGAGTGTAAGTGACCTCCACTTGTGTTCAGGAACCACTTTGCCAGCTCCTTCCACACCCATTATCAATGAGCTTCTTGTGGAAGAAGAGGAGCCTCTAAATGCCCCCATTCAGCCAAGTGCACCTAAAAATCCTAAACTAGTCCCAGTCAAGCAAACTGAACAAGAACCACCATTTCCCCAGAGGTTGGAAACTATGAGACAAAAGGAAAAGAAGGAGGAACCAACCTTTGACATTCTAGATCAGTTGAAGCATATATGTGTCTAGATACCTCTATTTCAGGCCTTAAAAGATGTTCTTATATATGGCAAAGTAATTAAGGAAGCATGCCTTAAGAAGCCAGGTAGGAAGAAGAAATACCCCACTACGGTTCATGTGGTGGGACAGCTAGCTGACATCATGCTTGGGAGAGTGACTATCCCCAAGTACAATGACCCAGGTAGTCCTATGGTACGAGTTGTTATAAATGGGATCCAAATAAAGAATGCTCTGATTGATTTGGGAGCAGCAATAAATGTAATGCCCAAGGATATCCTACAACAACTAAATGTTGCAGGCATGAGACCTACTCCTACTATCTTGTAGCTTGCTGATAGTTCTACCGTTACGCCTAATGGTATAGTAGAGGATCTTGTGGTAACTCTAGACTCCTAGGAGTACCCAATAGATTTCATGATTCTTTCTCCTAAAGCTACACTAGGTGGGTACCCCATTATCCTAGGAAGGCCATGGTTAGCAACATAAGATGCCTATATTGGATGTCAGATAGGAGACATCACCATTTCTGATGGAAAAAGCACCAAAAATCTTGTTCTCTACCCTCCTACTCAGCCATCCCATGATATGGATAATCCTGTATGGCCACATGTTGGTGAAGAGGCCAAGGAAGTTAATTCGATGGCACAACTTATGATGTTAGAAAAAATCTCTTTCATGTAGCTTCAAGACGAAGATGGAGTATTATCTAACATAATTCAGAACCATTGTGAAGTAGAGGAAGCATCATCCTCTCATGCATCTGATTTTGTTGATCTAGTGAAGACACTTATGTCTGCTCTTCTTGTAGTCGAACTTCCTGTAGCAATAGGTATGTCTCATACATTGCTACCACATGAACTCAAGGTACCAAGCATTAGTGAAGCAGCTATGGTAGAGATAACTACACAAGTGCAAGTATTAGAAGGAAAATATCTAAATATTAACAACAAATTGAGTGAAGAACAGCAGTTGTCATTGAAAAACTTACTGAGAACCCACCAGCATGCATTTACGTGGGATTATCATGATATGAAGGGATTGGACCCTAAGATTTTCATTCATAGGATTTACATCAGAGATGATTGTACACCAGTGAGGCAGCCACAAAGAAGAATTAATCTTGCATTGAGAGAAATTGTAAAAGGAGAACTACAAAAATTGCTAGATGCAGGATTTATCTACCCCGTTTCAGATAGCCAGTGGGTGTCTCCATTGGTTATTGTGCCCAAAAAGGGAGGGAAGTGACGAGTTTTTGTTGATTATAGGTAACTCAATGCTTCCACCAAAAAGGACTATTTCCCCTACCTTTCATAGACCAAGTTCTAGATTCACTTGCAGGAAAATAGTACTTTTCTTTTCTACATGGATTTAGTGGGTATAACCAAATCCAAATTGCACCTAAGGACCAGGAGAAGACCACCTTTACCTATCCATGGGGGACCTATGCCTACTCAGTACTTCCATTTGACTTATGCAATGCACCTGCAACTTTTCAGAGGCCAGTCATTAGCATATTTTTAGACATCTCTCATGATTACATGAAAATTTATATGGATGACTTTACTACCTATGGTGTTGATTTCAATAAAGCATTGGAGAATCTCAGGAGAGTCTTAAAGAGATGTGAAGAACATAATCTATCTTTAAACAGTGAAAACTACTTCATGATGATGCAGGAAGGTGTAGTCCTTGGCCACTACATCTCTCACAAAGGAATTCAAGTAGATCCTACAAACATTGAGGTGATCACTAATCTTCCCATACCTGTGAAACAAAAATATGTTAGGAGTTTCTTAGGACATGTAGGTTATTATAGGTGGTTCATCAAATACTTTGGCAAAACGGCAGCACCATTGTACACTCTCCTAACCAAAGATGTTGAATTCCAATTGACAAAAGACTATGACAAGGAATTTTCTGATTTGAAAGTAGCTTTAACTCATGCTCCTATACTCAAAGGTCCTAATTGGGAGCTTCCTTTTCACATTCATATAGATGCATCAAACCATGCTATAGGAGCATTTTTGGGACAGAAAGAAGGAGAAATTGAAAATTCTATTTATTTTGTCAGCAAAAATTTGCAGGGAGCTGAATTCAACTATATAGTGACAGAAAAAGAAATGTTGGCAATGGTGTATGCCCTTAACAAATTCAAGCACTATATAGCAGGCTATCAGATCTTTGTGCACATTGACCATGCAGCCATTAGGTACCTCATGAATAAACCCCCTGATATCAGGTACGCTAGCAAGATGGTTATTGCTGATGCAGAAGTTTGATATAACCATTGTTGATAAACCAGGGAAGGCCAATGTTGTTGAAGACTTTCTTTCAAGGATGACTACATCAAAGGACAACCAAGTCATTGATGACTCTTTCCCTGATGAACACTTATTTTCCATCAATGTGCAAACACCTTGGTATGCTGACATAGCTAATTATCTGGTCACATGGAGATTTCCTCCTCATTTCTCTCCAAAAGAGCGAAGGGTGCTCATTGAAAAATATTTTCCTTTTTCATGGATTGTTTTATGTTTGTTCTACACTGGACTAGACCATGTCATGAGGAGATGTGTGAGGGAAGATGAGACATATGATATTTTGCATGCATGTCACAATGAGGAAGGTAGTGTTGCATCACACAGAGGTAGTGCAAAATCAGAGAATAAAGTGGCATGAAAAATTCATCAAGGACAAGCAATTCCAGCCAGGAGATTGGGAACTACTCTACGACTCAAGGTATCAAGATAATGTAGGAGGCTAGGACCATATGAGGTTGCTGAAGTTTTCCCCAATGGTATTGTTCAACTCACCACCATTGACCCTGTCAGATTTAAGCTGCTTGTCAATGGTCATCGCCTCAGGTTGTATCACAAGCCAACTTCTAAGGATGAATTTTTGCAGAAATTCACTCAGCATGCAACACCCGAACTTCCTATAGCCAAAGGAAGCAGACCTAGTGTCCCTCCTTTTGGCTAACTAAGGTATGGAACTTGTCATAATAAAGACTTCCACTTTTATGGGAGTCCACTTCTTCATTCATTCACCCATCTGCCCATCCATATCCACCTTTCTCTCTCTTCCATCACATCGCCATAACTTCACTTCATTCCACCATCATTTCACTCCATTTTCATTAATTACTCAACTAACTTCTTAAAAAGGTGACCAATACTTTCTCCATAATCTTTGTAACAAATCTTCCAAGAATTCAAGTACATGCACATCAATTTGTTATATTTTAATTGTCTTTTAGTACATTCATTTAATTATTGTCAATTAATATAGATGTTCTCCATACCATGTAATTATTCCCTGTCCCTGTCAAGTCGTCATTACTCCCACGCATGTGAGGACACATGTTCAAATTTAGGTTGGGGGGAAGTGTGAATACCATGTCCACGTGTCAGTCCATGTTGGTTCATATCAACAAAGTTTAAATTGAGCCAATTTGAAATCTGAGCGAAATGATGGCTTGCATGTGTGAGGTGATATCAACCGCCACCATTTTTCTCGATCATAGCCTCCATTTATTACTCCTTTACTACTTTTATTGCTCCTGTCATAATCCTCATAATCCTAAGTCACCAAAAAGGTAAAATTAAGATGACATTGGCATTGGGAATTTAGCAGCATTGTAGGGAGGAGAAGTTTAGCTTTCAAATGAAGATTGTAGGAAAGGAAACCTTGCAGAGTGATTGTTTATTTGAAGACAGTTGAACAATGGGAGGTGGGTTAATTTGAAATGAACCCACGGTTCATGATGTATTACTACAGGATGCACCTTGCCAGGCTGAGTTCAGAAATTGCAGGTGGTTAGATTATTTCCTAAAGTTGAACGGTTTTAATGAAGAGGTTGCATTGGAATTTGCACAGACATTGTCTGAAGGAAAGGCCACAGTAAAAGGGTTAGAAATAATGGCTATTGAAGAAAGGATTGTAGAAGTTATAGGATTGCCTACCAATGGTGAACATTACCCTACTACTAGAGACGCCAAGTCAGCTAGGGCTGAATTTACAGAACCTGGTGACCCTCTATTGAGTGTGGAAAAGCAAGGAGCCAAGAGAACCTCTTTTCCTAAGCCATGGAAGCAAGTAGTTGTTTATGTTGTGAAGTACATTACATATGAAGGTCATCACTCAAACCTACATTTTATGCACTTCAAACTCTCGAATCATATGAGGCATGGGAGAAGAATGAATGTGCCAAATGTGCTATACCACCTTCTCTCAATCATGGTGGCCAAGACTCAAAAAGATAGGGATAATTTCGTTTCTCACCATTGTCTGATCAAATTGTTAGTTGAGAAGTCTCTGCATGATGTGTCTGACATGACTTTGGAAGAATTCTTAAATATTGATCAAATTAGACTAGATCATTTGTGACCTAGGGTTTTGCCTCAACCTCGTAGGGATAGGAGAAGAGTGAGTTTTGTTGAAGCCACTCCTGGAACCTCAACTTCTAGCGCAGGCCCTAGCGTAAACCCTCCTGTCGTTGAACAAACCATAGAAATTAGCTCTTCTAAGACAAAAAATTCAAACAAAGAAAGTTCCTCTTCAAATTTTGATGATGATGTCCCTCTTGACATCTTAATTCAAACTAGGGCACAAAAGAAAGAGGCAGAAATGAGGAAGGGAAAATCCAAAAAGCAAACGACAAAAAAGAAAGTGTCAAGCTCTAAGAAACAAAAGGATGACACTGTTCTTCCTACAGCCGAAGAAAAACATGAGAGCTCTCCTAGAAAAACAAGACCAGTTGGGCCAGCCTTTGGTGTATCTCTGTAGGAAAGCCCTAGGACTAGAGAAACGTCACAAGAGGATACAAAAGCTCCAATGGGGCAGGTGAATGTCAAGGAAAGGGACATATTTGAGGAAGCAACAAATGTAACGTTGGCAGATCTTCCTGCCATCGAGGAACAAGTTGAAAGTCAAGAGTATGAGGAAAATTAGGAGCTCCTCCAGCAAGAGTAGAAGCAAGAGTTCATGTAGCAAGAGCCCCTACAGCCAGAACTGGGACAACAGTCAGCACCCCTGCAGCCGAAATTGGCTGAACAAACAAAATCCCTGCAGTTGGAGCCATATGAAGAGCAAGCATTAGTGCCAGGAATTTTTTTGGTAGGAATACATAATCCCTCTGATTTTTTAATGCATATGGTAGCCATGAACTTATGGAGAGAAATTAAAAGGAGGGAAGAGGAATGGAAAGAGGAGAAACGCAGGTTGAAGAAGGAAATTCAAAAGAGAGATGAAGAAATTGAAGATAAGAATGCAGAAATTGCTACTTTAAAGGAGAAGGTGGATAATATGGTAGCCTTAGTACCTCAGATATTAGAGTGCAGGACTCCTCCAAGGGTCTATGCTCTGTATTTGAAGGAGAAAAATATTTCTTTTAAATTAGCAAGAATTATCTCAGGTTTGAATCCTTCCATTGAGACTCCTCTAGAATTTTTCCATGCTTATCGGATTGCTCCTCTTGAAATGAAGAATCTATTGTGTGAATTATATTTGCATAATTATGTTGTGACCCAAGATCATGATTGGAATCCATTGTTGTATGTTTGGGATGTCCAATTGAGGGAATTTATGTCTTGGATACATAATGAAGTTAGTTGGGGACAATAGTTTAGGGCTTATAGGCAAATAGAATCCAACACTCCCCTGCCCATCAGGGCTGAATCTATAAATCCAGGAGACATTTTCAATGATTGGCATAGAATTATTTACAGACCAAGTTATGGCAATAGGATCCTGCCTGAGAGGGAAGTAGTTTACAAAGAATATGAGAAGGTAGCAAAAACCACAGGAGAATTTGTAAAGGGATATTTGGCACAGAGGTGGAATAGTCTGACTGATGAATTAAAACAAGTTGAGCCTCACTCTCTATAGAACTGTAATCAAGGGAAAATCCTAAATTTATTATTAAGTGGGTTAGCACAATAACAATCAAAATTCCTATGAAAATAACAAAGCACAATGGAAGTGAGGTGAAGACAAAAGGGATGGTGTTACCCTATGTCTCCACCTTCCATGATTAACCTCTGTTACACCTCCTAGCTTGCAGATAAATAACAATGCCCTCAAATTTATGAGCAACTATGACTAAAGACTAAGCCCTATGCAAGTGTTGAAGGATTTGCAGAAAATAAAAATAACCCTACAATGAGCTAAAATGGCTATGACTGTTAATGACTATGACCTAAGTTGACAGCAAGTTGACATAGACTAAGAATGCAAGAAGTCAAAATGAGCTAAAGACTGAGAGAGCGATCCAAATGAGGTCAAAATTGCCCTTTTATAAAAATTGCAATTTTGAACGTGTGGCCAGGATGAAAAGATGACAGGAACCCTAAGATCAATGCTTAAGATTGAATATTGCTGTGTGCATTAGGGTTAGGTCAAAATTAGGGCAACAGGTAAGGATGAAGGGTGGAGATTGAATTATGAAATAATTCAATCAACGGTCGAAAATAAATGAGAAGTCAAAAGTCAAGAATTAAATTGGAAGATAATGCCGGCACGGACAAAGAGGTTGCTGGAGAAAATTAAATAATAAGATTTATTTACTCCAGGTAACTAGCAAGTAATTAAATAATAAAGATATTATTTAATTATGGAGGAATGTGATAAAAGAATTATTTTGAAATTGAATAATGATTTTAATTCAAAATTCAAGAGAATGGCTAAATTAAATAAATCAAATTTATTTAATTTTAATGGGAGAAAAAGCTAATGAATATTTAAATAATTAAATAAATTATTTAATTATAGTGGAAAATGGACAAAATTAAATAAATAAGAATTTATTTAATTTTTTAGAAGAAGGGGACTTAATTAGTGACGTAATTAAATAAATAAAATTTATTTAATTAATCAAGAAGACATAAATGGTAAGGGGAAATTAAATAAATTATGAAATTTATTTAATCAAAGGAAGACTTTAGATAATTAGTGATGTATTAAATAAATAAATAATATTTATTTATTTAATAATCAAGGAGGAACAAATGACATGAATTAATTAAATAATTATGCATTATTTAATCAATAGTCGAATGTGGACCAAGGACATAATTAAATAGCTTAATTATGCTAGGACGAAAGTGGTAAAAAATGAAGCTTGCAGGCCTAGGTCATTTTTAGGTGTCTACATTTTGCCCCTCTTTGTCATAATGTCGCTTGTCGTATTGTGACAAAGAAAATTAAGTCAAAATATGCCCCAGTGAAGGTACGGAGTATTCTTGCCCCCTCGGGAAATTTTCAAATTTTGGGTCGGCGCCAGAAAAATTTGCAAAAGGTCCCGATAAATAAATTTGGTGGTCAGAAAAACAGCGACGCAGTCGGTTTCAAATTCTGACATGTTTAAAGCAACGTACGGAGAGGTCAAAGGCGCGGAAATGAGCCTCCAGTATTAACTGCAGTTAAGAAATGTCACTTTCACCCTATAAATAGATGGTCAAAGGGGTAAAAGTCAATTCACTTTCACTATTCACCTTGTAAATCTTGAGAGCTCAGAGCAAAAGGCGCAGCAGCGACGATGGTGATTCCAGTGACAGAGCACCGCGGAGAGATCGTGAGGACCTTCAGACGGCCAGAGGGCTCAGGACCTGCGGTATGTACACTAAACTTGCTTTGTCATTTTTTCGATTTACGTGCTTTTTTATGCTTTCTAGGATAGTGAACGAATGCGCCGCGACGCATACGCGTTCGCGTAAGCCGCAATTGACTTCGCGTTCGCCGCATTTGATGCGTCGCGACGCAAGTGCAGAGAACAAACGAAACACACCGGCGGTACGCGCCGCATTCGATTTTTGGTGCGACGCAAGTGCTTAACCGCATCGCATTTGACCCACCGAAAGCCGCAATCGATATTATACGACGCAACTGATTATTCGAATGCCGCAAGTGTAATTCCGCGCCGCATTCGCGAAATGGCAACGCAAACACCTAAATTCGCGACGCAAATGAAATATAGCGACGCATTTGATTTGTTGTAACGCATTTGATTTTTTGAACGACGCATTTGTGTTTTTGCGACGCAATTGCTATTTTGCGACGCATTTGCCTGTTTTCTTTCTTTAACTTGTTTTAATGCCTTCATGCCCTAAGTTATTGTCCAAGACGGTCACTGTTGTCCAAAAAAGGTGCTGATGTCGTGTTCGTCTTTTTGCAGAGGCAGCTTGCCCCTATTTACACGAGGGAGAGCAGACCGAGGACCTTTCGGTTTGGCGATCAGCTAGGCCTGTGAGAGCGGCGATGACTGATGAGACTCGGCTTATTCCATGCTGCATTCATGCCCACCATTCGGGCGAACAGGGGTTTACTGACGGCGCTGTGCGAGAGATGGCATTCAGAGACCTGTTCCTTTCACCTACCGACAGGTGAGGCTACGATTACTTTGGAGGACGTCTACCGTATTCTCCGGATTCTGATTCGAGGGGAGCGGATCGTGTACGATCCCCGTCATGGCGAGCAGACCTTCCGGGCGTACTACCAGGATCAGGGTGCCGGACTCGGCATTGAGGGTTACGAGATCCATTGGGATTTCCTGGCGGAGCATTACAGTCGCTTTGATGCATTCTTGGCGACTCTGATTGGTGGCATCTTGGTTCCAGACCGACGAGGACACGGATTTCCGATTGGCTGGGGGGATGTCATGGTTGGCATGCGACGAGAGAGGACAGTTTATGCATGGGGTCCTTGTTTGCTGGGGACACTTTATCATCAGCTGCATGACGTTGTGTACAGGAGAGGAGAGAGTATCTCCTGTGGGACCACACTGATGATGATTTGGGCATGGGAGCGTATTGCCATATTTCGCCCTCCTATCGACAGACCACAGCTGGCCGCGGGGATGCCTTACTCCTACTACTATGCCGGCGCCTTACAGCAGACCCGTATGGGTGAGACAGGGTGGTGGCGGCATCGGATTGATACCATGGTGACCTTCATCCGACCCAGCCAGGGATTAAGCAGGTATGGGGATGATGAGGACGAAAGCATCTCGGCTTTGCAAAGATTGAGCAATTGGGATTAAGGTGACAAAGACGTATCGCCGCCGATTGAGATGTACCGCCACGGTAATCGAGACGCCTGTGGAGCATCGGGACACCTGGCTGGGGATGCATGGCACCCATCATCTGTAGAGAGTATGCATGGGGGTCGGCCATCCCAGTGGCCTTCGCGACACAGCAGATTGACGGGTTAGTAGCCCAGGCCTGGGGTTGGAGAGGTGGGGCAGCAGATCCAGGTACCACACCAGCCTATGATCTATGGTGGCATGCACGCCGACCTGTACCGTTGACAGATCCTGACGGGCCAGCACCAGTTGACAGGCGGTCAGTGATTCCACGAGTACCGCGAGCCAGACGAGGGGGCAGAGGCAGAGATGGGGGCAGAGGCAGAGGTAGAGGCAGGGGCAGGGATGGAGATGGAGGGAGGGGGGGTGATGGAGGGAGGGACGGAGGCAGGGGTGATGATGGAGGACGAGGTGGAGACGGAGGTCGGGGTGATGATGGAGGTCGAGGTGGAGACGGGGGCCGTGGTGGAGATGGAGGTCGAGGTGGAGATGACGGAGGAGATGGCAGGAGGCGACAACGGGACGGGCAGGTACCAGGTCGCAGGGTGCGACAGCGCATGGCAAGGGTAGCATTAGATGCTATCCCCGAGGGTGGTGAGGAGGGGGAGACAGGGGGGAGGGGACGGAGGAGGCTGGGAGGGATGGGAGGGGGGAGGCGGAGGTGGAGGACGGAGGGTGGATGGATGGACAGGGGCCGGATGGTGGATGGGTGGAGGAATGGATGGAATGGTTGGATCAATGAATGGATCTGAAATTAGATACCGTGCGTAATGTGAAAGATCCCTACCGCGACTAGAGGTAGCCCGCAGGGAGCTGGGATCAGCGTGATCCGCGAAAGGTGATCTCGCCGATGGTGCACGTATTTGGCGGCCCCATGTCAGGACCCATAGGGGACATGGCCCCGGCCGTGGTGAGCACTCCAGAGGCCAGGCCTACACGTGACCTTTATACGAGCAAAAGTGCCACCGTGAAAGGCCGAGATCCCAACTGCCCCGGATCACGACGACACGTGCAAGTGACACTCCACGGCAGTGGCGCTGGTACCGTGGAGCTACGCCAGCACGCGAGGGTCGACTTCCACAGGACACACATCAGGCCACATATCACATCACTCGTGCAGGCATACTCCGAGTCATCATTCGGGGCACAGTCAGGGTTCCATTGGTTCAGCACAGAGGTCAGTATAGGGTCAGCCACCAGTGACAGATCCTACCACTTCTCAGAGTCCAGCAGCAGCTGATCTCACAGTAAGAAGCTGTCGCTAGATATGCCCTCAGCCCGCAGCCTCATCCCTCACAGCCTGCTGTGGCACTACAGCATCCAGTCCATTGTTTCAGAGCTGCGGGATTGTGGCCCCCTACCACCACATTCTTCACCCCGAGGGGATGATGAGAGCCTACCCTAGGGGCATATTTGTATTTGGACACACTATGTTTATTGTTGAGCCTGCGAGCTCCATTTTGGGATATCCATTGACTTTATCCTGTGACATTGCATATTTTTGAGATGAGATTTATATGATGATGCAGTTTTGATGCGACCTATATGTGTTATGTGATGTTCTATGCATTATGTGTGTATGATATATGATGCTTAATTTATGATGCCATTTATGTATTATGATGTCTATGTGGTGATTTGTTTGTTGATGCCATGATGATGCACTATTCATATGCTTATGTTAATGATGTGCATGATACCTTTATGTAAAAGATGCAATGATGATGATTATGTTAATGCCATGTTTGTGATTATGTATATGATGTAATGCCATGTATGATACTATTTAATGCCATGGATATGTATGTATGGACCTAATGCAATGGATATATCATGTATGCACTTGCGTTTGTTTTTGAATGACACAGGATATCATCGCAGGATGGACGAGAGAAGATGGTGGGACTGACGAGAGAAGATGACCAGACCAAAGAGGAGAAGATATGAGACCTATGAGAAGATACAAATCCTTCAAAACCTTACTATAGGACTTTTAATATTCGTTGCTCTTTAATCATCATTGGGAAAACTTGTTGTAATGGTCAACAAACACCAAGATATGACGTAGATCCAGGTGTGCAAGGCCGTACCATTACCCAAGACAAAACAGTCACAGACAAGGATGAGTATGACTCATACTAGGAGCGTGCTTTCCCCCGTCTTGTTGTCATCATCAACCACAAGCAGAAAAAGACAAATGACAGATCATGAAACGTCGTTGCTTCTCTAAATCCTGTTTCCAGGACATCCTTGAGAAACTAGTGACATGATTGCCAAATTACAAAAATAAAGTCTCTATCATGATATGTCGTTGCTTTTCTAAATCCCAAGATCAGGATCTCGCTGAGAAGCTAGTAGTCATGCGTGTCAATTGTCATGCTACATCACTGCTTCTCTAAATCCTGCTTAGTGGGATCTCGCTGAAAAACTAATAACATGATAAGAGATGAAAAGACAGTTGCCAAGTGTTTGTCAAGTGCATCTGGGTAGCCATTGTTCTGATGCCAAGGTGTCATGTTTGACGATGTCAAGATGTCTGATTGTTTAAAGTTTTGATGACCTTGAAAATGTCGAGACTTGGTGAATTCAGGAAGGACACATCCTGAATGATGTCGAATGTCGGGAGGATTTGATCCCTAATGGTCGTAAGGGATCCCTCAAAATAATGACGATGCTTAGAAGGACACATCCTAAAGCATAAAGGACAGAGTTGGTTCTTCCGAAGGACTCATTTGAAGAATGCTAATGTCAGGAAGAGGGATCCTTAGATGTCAAGAGGATCGCTCGAAAGGCCGAAATGGCGATGACGACGCCTAGGAAGGACACATCCTAAGGCGTAAATGACAGAGGTTATCTTTCAGAAGGACTCATCTGAAGACTAACCAAAATTTGACAGTTTGACCGGTTATAATGATTTGACTTGCTTTGACTTATGTTTGACTGAGGTTGACTTGTTGTGACCGAGGTTGACTTGTGTTTGATTAGATGCCGATATTGTCATGATGCGAGTGTCATGTTGAGTAAAGGATTGCTTTACTTTGTTTCAGGAGTTTTCTTATCTAAAGATTGATTGAAGATTTTTGACGTGTGTGCCATTTTAGTGTCATGAACCCTAATGGACTGACCTAGTGCGGCCTCGGGGGCTCATCGATAGATGGCCTTGCCTACATCATACACTCAGAGACCTCGTAGTTCGACACGACCAAATGACATTGTCTTGATGAGCAAAGATTACGCCATGATTTATTTTGACAAACCTAATAGGACTGACCTAATGTCTCGGGGACTCAAGTATGAGTCTTG
>VDFB02125392.1:0-11519 GCA_007258455.2 Sequoia sempervirens | reverse complement strand
GAAAGCGAAATGAACGTAATGAATGTTTTTAATCACGTCCACGAGGCCAAGCAGCCTATGGGACCCAAAGATAGCAAGTGAAGAGACGTGAACCCCAGAAAATGCAAAAAAAAAAACCTATGTTTCTTTTTCTTTCTGCATCTTGGATCTTCTGCTGTGTATCTTGATCAGAAAATCTGCAAACCCTATTATCTTCTTCTATAGGATCTCAAAGGGAAAGAATAGGGAGATGTTGAAGAAGCCTAGTATTTGAGAACACCACCTGAGCCCAAAATTTATCGCAAAACAGATATATTCCACAATGGGTTTTCGAAGATGGGTGATGGGTTGACAAATGCCTCACAAAAAACCAAATGCAGAACAAAATTGTGCAAAGAAATGATGGATATCATCCCTGGCTTAAGCCGAAAAAATAAAATGTGCACCCACATCATCATAGGCTACGGCATGAAACTTGGAAAAATCAGAGATGGGGAAGGGAAAGAAACACAACATTTAAAATTTTGGACCAAAGGCATTAGGGACAAATATATATCATCCTAAACTTGAAGAGATTCAAGAGAGTAGGGTATGGATAGTTTTGGCAAGTAAAAAATACTAGGGAAAACTCTTCCAACAATTGGTGATCAAAAAATCATTCAAAACGGGAAAATCGAAGTGGGAACGAACAAGTAGGTTTGTGGAAGGGGAAAGGAAGCCAATAGGGAAGAAAATTCATCAGTTTCGACAAAACTACAAGGTAGGTTTCAAAACCCTAAACCACATGCGATCAAGCAATCAGTTCTCATTGCAGACATCAAAATTAAAAAATCTGTAGAAAGATTAAGGGAACTAGGAATTTTTATCAAATGGTGGGGAGGATGGTCAATCAAGGGCAAAATCCAAAGATGGTGCTAGGAAAAATGGGGGGACAGGGCAGTGATCCGGTCACTGCCAAATGGCTATTTCCTAGTGGAATTTACCACAACCATTGAGAAGCGGAAAGCTTTAAACAGTGGACTGTACTACTTGGTTGGAACTAGAATGCATGTAATTGACTGGAGCCCAAACTTTGACCCATGGAAGCACAAGTTAGAGGTTGGCCCAGTCTGGATTTGTCTATGTAATCTACCTGCTGAAAATTGGGAAGAAAATATCCTAATAGACATTGGAAATAGTTTGGGAACCTTTATATCAATGGATAACAAGATAGCATAGACGATTTGGAACATATGCCAGATTATGCCTCAATGTACAACCTAACTCTTCTTTACCACAAGAAATTGATCTACAAATTGAATAGGGTGTATGGAATCAAAAAGTAGAGCAGGAAGACCAACTGATAGTATTCCCTAAATGCAAATCCAAAAGCTATGGAAAGTTGGAATTCATATGGGATAATAGTTAAAACAGATAAGCAAACCAAAATGAGTGGGGATCAGAACAGAACAAGGAGGGAGAATTCAAAAATTTCCACAATGGGGAGACTTCACATATTAGGGGAAATACCAATAAACACAGATAAAGACAAAGAAAATACTGTTACCCCAAAAAGCTTAAGAGAGCAATCCTAAAGAAAAGATTACACATGGGGTGATGGAAAATCCCTATATAGGATGGGACTTCCTACCAGAGTTCAAACCAGCAGAAGAAGAGCGGGTATGCTCTCATCAAGAGATTGCTAAGATAGAAGGAAAAAGAAAGGGAAAAGGGCGGAAGGATCAAAACTCTCAGGGCAAAGGAGACACAGATGACATAGGGAAGAACGATGAGGAAAACTTGACTCACCTCGAAATAAGGTTGGCAATAGAGGCCACCTGATCTGTATCAATGGAGGAAAACTCTAACCAAGAGTCAGAAAAGGAAGATAGTGAGGAGTTAGACTCTGATATGGATGAGCTATGCGAAGAGGAAGAAGAAGATATTCTGGTAGAAAGAACTATCAAGCAATCTCAATCTAATTTGAAGGAACAAAACATCAAAGAAAAGAAGAAAAGGACCCAAATCCAATAAAGCTAAATTATAAATTCAGCGAAAGCTAAAGGACAGAGGAGACTAAGGAACAGGAAGGAGATATTCCTTCCCAAAGAGCAATGAGATTTTTAACATGGAATTCAAGGGGTATCAAAACCGCTAGAAAATGGTGTTTGATTACAGAAGCTTGATCAGAGAAAAGAAGACATAATATTTCTACAAGAAACCAAGTGGACACTTGACACAAGTAGGAAAAGGATGAGTGGTTGGAAACAATGGTCGAGCCATTATGTCAAAGCCAATGGAGCATCTGGTGGACTGGGACTAATCTAGAACCTTTTATCCATGATATGTAGTGTGGAAGAGTAGAATCAAAACTACATGTTTGGTAGGTGCACATATTTATAGAAAAATCAGAGTTTCTTTGTAATCAACATATATGGACCAATCTCCACGGAAAGGAAAAGAGATGTATGGCAACAAATCACAAATAGATTAAGAGGTCTGGAAAGAGAAAAAAGGATAATTGGTGGGGAATTCAATGTGACACTAGACAACTCAGAAAAATGGGGAGGAATGCATAACCCCACCCAAATTCAGGAAAACTTTCAAACCTTTGTGCATGAGAACAAACTTAGGGACATGAATACCACAAATGGCATGTTCACATGGACTAATAGAAGAAAAGGGTTCACTAGCATTGCAGAAAACCTTGATCGCTATCTTCTATTTGGAGACTGGGATAGAAAGCCTAACTTATATGAAGCTAACATCCTACCTTTCACAGGATCAGACCACTTTCTGGTTCAACTTGCCATTAGACCTGAAGATCCTCTTATGGGAAGCCGATTCAAGTTTGAGAATATGTGGTTAAGGGACTCAAATATAAAAGACTCAATGAAAGAATGGTGTAATGAGATCAAATTTGGAAACCAATCAGAGTTATATCGGTTTCATAAAAAAACTAAGCCACATCAAGAAAAAGCTGAAAATATGGAACAAGGAGCACTTCAAAAATATTTTTGAAGAAAAGACAAGAGTGAAATCAACATTGGCAACCCTTAATGAGGCAATTTTAACAAATGGGATGAGTGTTGATGATTTGAAGTTGAGAAAATCTTGAAACATGAAATTTTAGAACTAATGGCATGGGAGGAATGCTTTTTGTGGCAAAAATCAAGGGAAATATGGTTGAAAGAAGGTGATAGGAACACTAAGTATTTCCATAGAATGTAAATTCCTAATAGAAGTAAAAAAAGAATCGTGGAAATGATAAGAGAAAATGGTACAATGACCCAATCCCTAGAAGATGTCAATCAAGAAGTGGTGAATGATTTTGAGACCATTCTCAATAAGGAAGTGCAAACTCATGTGGAGCAGAGAAATAGTATTCTAGGAAAGATACCAACCTTGATCAATGAGGATAATAATCTCCTTTGCAAAAAGATAACTTTGGAGGAAGTCGACAAAGAAACTTTTCAACTTAATCTAGATAAGTCCCCAGGGCCAGATGGTTTCCATGTTATTTTCTTCCAACAATTTTGGGAAATCATTGGTGAGGACTTGCATCAAGCAGCTAAAGAGTCCAGGAGAAAAACCATGATGCTTGGAGCATTGAACCATACCTTTTTTGCATTAATACCAAAGGAAAAAGATGTTGGAAGCATGGGTGACTATAGACCAATAGCACTATGCAATACAACTTACAAAATAATCATGAAGATCATAGATAATAGACTAAAGGAAATGCTTAAAAAAGTTATTTTTGAGGAGAAAAGTGGCTTCTCACCTGGAAGATCAATAGTGGAAGGCATTATAGTGGCTCATGAGGCAATCCATTCAGGAAGGAAAAGTAGAACAACCAACATGCTTATTAAGTTGGACATCCTTAAGGCATATGATTTAGTTGATAGGAATTTCTTGTTAGGTGTGATGGAAAGGTTTGGTTTCAATAAAAAATGGATAGATTGGGTTGGAGGATGTATTGGCTCACCCAAATTTTTGGTTTTGATTAATGGCACAACGCATGGTTTTTTCAACACTTCCAGGGGGATAAGACAAGTTGATCCCCTATCACCTTTCCTCTTCATCATCATGGCTGAAGCTTTAGGTAGAAGTATTAGTTTTCTCAAAGAGGAGGGAAGATGGCATGGTATGGAGGTCACTCCTGGGCTAACTACTATGACCCATCAATAGTTTGCTAATGACACAATTTTATTTGGAGAAGCCAGCCGAAGAGAAGAAAGAATGATAAAAACATTATTAAATGATTATTGCAAAGCGTCAGGCCAAAATATCAATTGGAGGAAATCAAAATTATTTTTTCTCAACACCTAAACTAAGACTTCAGAGAGACATACAAGGATTTTAGAACTTGGAGTGGAAAACTTCCCAAGTAGATTCTTGGGATGCCTCTTTTTGTAAGTATAAACAAAAAAATGCTATTGGGAGGGACTAATCATAAGCTGCAAAAGTAAAATGGAAGCATGAAAGGAAATGGATATCTTCTTGCAAGAAGAATAATAATGGTTAAGGTAGTACTATCTTATACCTATCTACTCAATGTCATGCATGAAAATTCCAAAGGTGGTAAAGGATGCATTGATCCAAATCATGAAGAGATTTTTGGAGTGGGGCAACAGAACAACGCAGAAAATCCTCTTATCTTATGGGATTAATATATGTAGACCACAGGATGTTGGTGGTCTTGGGATTAGGAAATTATATGCAATAAATTTAGTGATGGAGCTAAACAGAGTATGGAAACTTATATAAAAATGGTGAACATAAATGGGTGTAGATTCTCGAGAAGGAATTATCTTGATCTCGGCTGAACCAATTCAAATTTAAAAACTAGAAATCCACCTGGGATCAACAATATTGAACTACATCCTTGAATGCAGACATTGTCACAAACCACATTACATGAAAAATTAGAACTAAGAGATGCATCCTACTAGTCTCGATTCATGGAATGTCATGCCCTCAAGCATGTTCTAAGCTTATATGACATAAGAAGGGAAATTCAAGTGGCCTAGGTAAGAAGAGCATTTATGAATGAGTGGTTCAGGAAAATGGAAATGGCATACAATGGAAAATATGAATACCTCCAAAGAACAAATAGATGCACTATGGAAAATCTTAAATAGTAGGAATTTCTCCCCCTCCAATGAGAACAATGTCATTCATTGGTGTAGTGTGGCCTCCAGTTCAAATTAAAGGTTAATATTGGCTATAGGGTGAAGGAGGTGGTCACTTCCAAGCAACAGTGGCCCTCCAAAGTTCTATGGGGGAAATATTGTTTTCCAAAAGGTGGGGTGTTTACATGGATGGCCATACAAAATAGAATATTAACCCAAGACAAAATTGGAAAGATGAGAATTCAAGGCCCAGGTAGATGTATTATGTGCAAGGAAAAGGAAGAAAATACAGATCATTTACTATTAACTTGCCCCTCTACAAAAGAATGTTGGAAACATTTCATGACCAAATTGGACATACAATGCCCTCACCCATTAGAACTTGAGGGCTGGTTCAAAATATGGCCATGAAGAATCAAGAAAGGTATGTCTAGTAGTTTATGGAAAGTCATTCCATCTACTATAATTTGGGAGCTTTGGAAAGAGCGTAATCGTTGGATATTTCAGGAAAAAAGTATGACTAGAGAAAATATTTTTAAGAAGATGGAAGCCCAGATCACGAAACTAGTGAACAATGTTGTTCGAAACATGTCACTGTGCAAGAATGTATTTAGAGGATGAGATGATGGTATTGATAGCACCTTCAAATTTTGCAAATTTTAAGTGGCTATATTTGTTCAATGTGTCGAAAGAGTCTAGACTTGCATCCTACTAAATATGCCCTAGAGGCCCTTTTTGCTGATTAAAATTTTGCAACTTGAAGGTCAGCTTACAAATTCCTTTGGTGGAGTTTTTTTTGGTAAATATGGTAGCGTGCCTGTTCAGTTTCATGCCTCCTAGATGAGTTTTGATGGGCTAATTAATCCTTGTCTGATTGCAACAGGGTCAAAATTGATGTTTCAGAAAGTTTCAAATTTTCAAATTCTAAGGGCTACCTATTTCTTGTTTTGGTCTAAGACATCTCTAGATCCATTTTTATCAAAAATGGAGGTAATATGATACATTATTTTAATGTATTTCAGTTGTAGCGAACACGTCCCGAGGGCCAATTTACAAAGGAGGTACATGATTTTTTAGGGCTAGGAAAAAAATTATTTAAAAACCCATGTTTTAAATAATTGATTATGGCCACATGCAAAAAATCCCAGCTCCAAGGATCTTCGTTTGCACGCAATGAATTTTCACCGTTTGGCCTACAAGCACAATTAAAATTTGCATTTTTCTAATGTTTCATATGATTATGTTTAAAATATTTTTGAATATTTTAAATATCGTGGAAAGAGAAAAAATGCATTTAGGGCATATATAAAATATATTTCCAATTGTTTTTTAGGAGAGCAAGTTTAATTCTTGCTTCTGATTGGTCGAAGTCATGGCAGGACAACAAATCTTTCAAGTTTCAAGTTTGTCTTCATGGCTACACATGGCTTAGCGTTGTATTGATTGAAAATGGAGGAGAAATTCAACGATGCATTAATTGGTATTCATTTTGTAAACTTTTGGATGCCTCAAAGTTTCGTCATGGGAGATCTTGTCGATCATAGTTTTAAGAGTTTTTCTCCTTCACGTATCAATGATACATGATATCCCATCTTCCTTTTTGCATATCATTATTTGATTCTTTTGTTTTCTCTTTGAAATGACGATGGAGCGATGCTTCATGCCAATATCACATATCATTGTTGGTTCTCTTTTTGTTCTTTGTTTTAGCATATGCGATGATGGAGTAAAGTGACGATGCGGCCCAATAAAAATTAAAGCCTTCACAAAGTTGAAATAAAATTTTAAGCATTGGAAATAAAGTGTAAAGCCACAGGTAAATGTTTTTAAAGCCCGATTAAAAGAATTAAATCCTTTACATGTAAAAATTAAAAGAAAAAAAGACCTCTTGTTGCAAGGAAGTTAAATGAAAAGGAAAAACACACGAGTAAAATGGTTTTTCTATAGCTAGTGAAAAAGAGAGTAAAATCCTTCACATATAAAACAGAATATTTTCAGTTGCAAAGCAAGGTAAATAAAGAATGAAGGTATTTTCGATAAGGGGAACAAAATGGGTTTTTACAACCCCATGAAAGGAGTGAAGGGATTTGACGGCAAAAACAAATATTTTCATCTACAGGGAAAAACAAAAGATGTGTGAAGTTTCTCACGAAGGAGGAGTAATTTTTTGTTGTTGGGTGAAGAAAGCAGCAGCTTGACTGGTGCCAGATGTCAACAAGGATGTGCATTTGGGGATTTTATTTTTCCTTTTAATGTATTTTCCTGTTTCATTTTTGGAGTTGCTCACAGTTTGGTTTTCACAAAGATAAAATTTGTAACAAGTCTAAAATGTATAGGGTTTTATTTTAGGTTATGGAGTTTTTTGTATCTTGTAATTGAGAATTTGGTCATGACATTGTCATAGTTTAGAATGTAAATGATGAAATATTTTGAACTGGTTGTCTCCACAGTGCAAATTCTATGGATTATGAATACGAATAATCAAAGATTTCTATTATTCTTCCTCTTGTCTTTCCTTGAGTGTATGTTCAATGTTATTACTTTCATTCAAAGAATGAATTAAATTGTATTAACACATATAAAGGTTTATGCAACTGTGTGCTAGGATTATTAAGTATGACTAGTTAAGTTTCTGGTATCAGTGGTGTAAGGAATCACCTAGTAGGTAGGATTATGACAGAATAAATGTTGCCTTGAATTTTAAATTACATGGTTTAGGTGACTCCACCTTGGAATATGGCATTGGTCTATTAATGTTGCAATCTTTTGAGATTGTTTAGGGCAACTACAATTTAAAATCAACTTTATCTTTCTATCTCAGTATGATTGTGTCTGAGAGCTTTAGTGAATTATATCTCTAATGTTTAAATTGGATATTGTTATGGTGGTCAGCCAAACCTTTAGGGTATTATGTCCATTAAAAATTTAAAGGAGAATCATCTATTTACAGTGTTTTGGGTGCTTTGACACACAAGTATCTACAAGTACATTGTTGGGATCACCCTCTCGGGTTTCACAAAGCCCGAAGTGCAAGGGAAAAGGATTTCATACCAATTCTCGTTCGTTGGCCAAATCTCTCCTTGAATCTAACCATTAGGATTGGCACTCCTTTAGGATTCAAGTGGATTGCAAATTTGAGTACCAAAATATTGGCAACTCTACTAGGGAAGAACTTTGAATATCCAATTGTAGATTGTCCTATCACAGCTCATCATATTATTTGTTGATCTAAGCATTTGGTTCAAATATTGAAGGAATTCATACCTGAAGAACAAAATTGTTGCAATGAACTTGAAAGTTTCATGATCTATGGTGCTATGTTGGTGAAAAAAAATCAGAAGGAAATCTCATTATTGAAGATATTCAAATTGCTTGAAGATTTTGTCCTCTTAAAGGAGGTGGCAACTCTGCTAAAGAACTTGGTGAAGATGTGAAGAAAGTTTTAGATCTATAAAGATTTATAGTCAGAAAGAATAGTTTGCAGCAACTGCAACATAACCAGATATTTTTTCTGTATTTTGGTTTTCATCAAGAACAAATTTTAAGGTGAAGACTATGCTTGAAGGTCCTAGGAAACTTTGGTTCCCTTATTTAGTGAAATTGGGCACTACAAGAAAGCGATAAAGGGATTTTGAGAATAAAATAGTTGTAGAGGGAATTTTTATTTGCAAATATGTATGGATTTCCTAGTTCTCTCTCTATAAGCTATAATGTCATGCCTAAAACATAGTCATGTCCACTAAGAAAGTTGTTCAAGTTAGTAAAAGATAAAACCCGAGTCTAGATTCCAGTAAATTCTAGGGTTATCCACACTCTGTCCTAAGAAGAATTAATGAGTATTTACCTAATTTTAGAGGAGATCTTGAAGAATCAACATCAAGACAACAGAATTTTGTTGATTTAATGGAAGATTGTCAAATTGAAGAAGAGGATGCTATCATGAATTTTTTTGTAAGAACTTTAGAAAATGTTGTTGAATATTGGTTTTCTAGTTTTCCAATGCATTCCATATTTTCATGGAAAGAGCTTGAGATATTGTTCATGGATCAATTTGGTGAAGTGAATAATGAATGCTCATGTCTAACAAGAGATCTTTACACACTAAATACTTTGAAGAGGAATATAATCCTGTAGTTGAACATGATTTTCCTATTGATGCATTGTATGATACAAGGAGATTTGAGGGTGAATCCTTCTATGATTTTCATGATAGATTCATGAAAATTTTGTTTTCTATACTAGTGTTAAATAGACTTGTTGAATCAGTATGTGTTGATGTTTTTTGTGAAGGTCTTGAGCCATGTATGAGTACCATGCCAACTCACTTTAGGCCCCCTAACTTTGAATGCTTATATCAATGGATTTCAGTGATTAAAGAAATGATTGAGAAATATGGAAGCCATTTATTGACTAGACTATGTGATGGTACCTTTTCCATACTTAATCAAATAGATCTTAATTGTATAGCAAAAAACAATGATAATGCATCATCTAGTGATGAGGATCTTGTTTCTAATCAACTTATAGAAAAGGTATATGTAGATGAAGATTTTCGTTATAATAGTGAAGATGTAAGACATGATGAGGTAAACAAAGCATGTGAAGTCACTCTTATTTCCTTTGATAATATGGAAATAGACAACAAATTTTCTACATATATAATGAAGGTTGCAGTGATGTTGAGTATGTTGATTTTGAAATTTCATCTCTTAATGATGATAACAGTAGCATTGCTGATGTGAGTATACAGTCAACTGAGGAGTATTCTTATCTAAGTGATCAAGATGATTGTGAGTCTGTTTGCAACCCTTATTACTGTGATTCCTCTCATAGGGAGAAGGTAACACTAATTTCTTTAAGTGAAAATTATTCCAATGAAGCTGATGACAATACTTTTAAAGGATCACAAGAACAAAATAGTGGATATGAACTAAATATCATATTTGAAGAAGAAATGTGTAATCAACAGTGTTATGATATACTTGGTCATACCAATTCTACATTTGAGTGTAGCATTGATGAAAATTTTCATGGTGATGAGACAAAAGAGCCTATCAATTTGAGGAATGCTTCTAAAAGTGTTAGTGTATAAGATGAAAATGATAAGGTGTGCAATGACTATCAGCCAGAGAAATCATTCATGAGCAGCTATAATGAAGAAACAAATGATTTTTTTCAGCTTGACAGTGAGGAATGTGACCTTGTGATTGTGTCAAATAACATGGACAAAGAAAAGGGTATGCATGCAAGAGTTTATTGAATGAATTAGTTCAAGTAGATGATTATGCAAAGCATGTATGTGTTGCTGATGTAAGTGGTGAACATGGAAATACTTTCTTGTTTGATTCTTCACCTTCTTCCATTCCTTATTCTAATTTTGAAGTTATTACTAATTGGTTGCATGGGGATAGCATAGGTATAGTTGTATATGAAGTTGAAAATGTAAAGGCATATGCTAATATAACTAATGACAATTTTTATAATGAGTTTGCACTTGAAGAATGTGATTGTGTCAATCACATGGATGCATATGAGGACCTTTTTTCTAGATCTGCAACTCATAAGCCTTCTCATTAGTAGTATGCTTCAAATATTCATGTTGATGCAGCAGGAGGTAATGTTGAGTATGGTACTTTCTCCGAAAATGAATGTGTTTTGACCACTCACTATGAGGGATTTATTGCAAACAAAAATTCTGAGTCATATGAACCTGCACTCGAAGCTTTTTTGTATGATAACATGATGAGTGTTGATTATCTTGTTTGTGAACCTGAAGTGAAACATTGTTTGGGATGTTGATGCTTTTTCTGAATGATATGATTTGAATGTGGACAATGGACTTGTGGATATTGATAAGTCTTGTTTTCAAAACTTTAATATATATGATAATGTAATTGGGTTGTGTTTTTGGGATGATGATAAACTCACGTGTAATACAATTCAGTTGAAGGAGTTACAAATGTGTGAGAATTCTTTGCTTAATACACAGGAGGATTGCACACTATTTCTAAGGCATGATATCTTTGTTGAGCCTAATCACTATGAGGGTTTTAGATTTGATGTGCAGATGAATGATGATGAGAAGTCTCATAATGACCCTTTTCAAGCACACTATGATTTTTTCCATTTTCTAGTCCAACTTGACAAGAAAATGATTATGTATGATAATGATCTTGATAGTGAAGGATATCACACAAATTGTAAGTTTTATCTATTTGATGAGTGTGATATATTCTTGTCATATGTTCATGGATTTCAGTTAGTGCTTGATTGCCAATGTCAGATTGACAAAGTTAATTGAGGTATTGGAAAGCATAGTGATGTGGTTAAGCATACAGGGATGATATTTGTTTTCAAATAGACAGTGGTAGTGTTTTCATACTTGGCCTAGTGCAAAAACAAAGAACAACGGTTTGACAAAGGAAA
>VDFB02125391.1:0-20388 GCA_007258455.2 Sequoia sempervirens | reverse complement strand
ACATAACTTTTTTATAGATAGGATACAATTATGAATTTTTAAAATGTAATTTTTTCACACCAATATCTAGGGGATGGATATTTTTTCATAATTTTTTGTTACATTTTTTTTTTTAATTAATTTTCCAAGTCGACGTAATTATAATTTGGATAGAGGTGTACTTCGACATGCATAACTTTTTTTGTATTCATTTGAATCTCTATTTATTATTTTTTGTTGAATAAGGACATCAATACCTAGGGTACACATGTATTTTAGGAATTTTTTTTTCTATTTTTCTATTTTTTCGTATGTGTGAAAAAAAGAACTTGATGTTCATTGAAAATCCTACATTCACAAGAAATAAGAAATAAATGTAATAATCAAATTAAACATATTTAAAATTATACTTTTTAGGAAGCTTATAATAAGGGCTACAGGCTTACAAAGCATAAATTTTAAATGAATTCATTTGATCACTCAAAAGGTAAATCAAAAGTGATTTTTTATCAGCATTTTGATAGGTGTAGAGGAGACTCGATTATAGGTATGTATTTGCCCATCATGTTCTATCCAAGGGGTTTGATCTAAGGGGGTTTGACTCAAATCCTCTTTAATTAAAATAATTTAAAATAAACCTTTAAAGTCATAAATCATTGTATTTTCTAAAATATGTGATTTCAGTAAAAACAGATGTCCTGCAAAAAGTGTAACCCTTTATTGTGGCAAGACCCTAATATATCAGATAACTAGTAGGAGACATTCCTTTCTCTTCTAAAGGAAACCTTGCTCACTTACCACACTAAGTCATTAATATAGTAGATGATGAAGCATGAGATGACTATGGGGAAAAATGGTTGAAATGTGGATTGATAGGTAGTGTTAGTTACATTATCCAATTGTAATTACATCCATCTCATGTTAACAAAGAATTTAGGACATGATCAGATGGCAGAGATGGTGGAGGTTGACTGTTCATAGGAGAAGAGGGTCAGGATGTGGATCCAAGAATAGGAACCTCAAACCCCAAAGGAATGTGGTTCACATTGACTCTAGGATTATAGTTTGCGTTATTGCTAGAAGTAAAAGGAGGTACAAAAGGATTTGTGTCCTCCATATGCATAGATACCTCAAGCATTGAGAGATTCAACTATGTACGAGTGATTTCAAATGGGGTATCTTGATGGTTGCTCAATAATATTATATATGAAGGTACATTGATCTCACTATGTTAGCTATTCCATGAATCAACTCAAGACCTTTACGGTCCGAGATGAGTAGATTCCTTAGACCACAAATAATAGGAGAAACTTGAGTATACAAATTATCATGGTTTAGGAAGTCCTCAAATTCTTGAAGTCTCCCCTCTAGAGATTGGACTTGCTCGAAGGGGACCCTATGAGTAATCTCATGATCTATATGAGAGGATTTAGATAGAGTACTCGGTTAAGAACCAGTTTGAAATTTTCCAAGCATATTAATGGAAATGGAAGGTGGATTATAGCAAGGTGATATTCCTATACTAAATTACTCAAAATTGGGATCTTTACAGGTAGGACTAAACCATCGTCTTGAACCCATATCTAAATGTAAAACACTTCTTCTAACTAGGTCCCTAAAATTCATAGATTGGGTTATGGAAATCATAAAAATTGTCACAATAGTCAGTCCAACAGATGTTCGAACAAGAGAGAAGAAATTTTCAACAAAATATTAGAGTAAGGAGAACTTTACATCAAGTTTCACAAAAATATAGAGTACAAAATTCGACACCCCAAAATGACATGATCTCAAAGGGAAAATGTTCCTTGACTACCTCAAGGATCAAAGCTCAAATGACAAGATAGGAAAATAAAGGATTTTTCATATTTTTTTTATAATTTATGTTGATAAAAATAAGGGAGTTATAGGAACTGAAAGAGTAGGTTGTAGAGGTTCCCTAGATAAACTAGCAAGCTCTCAACCAAGGACAATATCACAAAGCATGGTTGTCCTCGCAGCACATTGTAGTCTTGTACTAACTAAAAATTAAGCTTATCATAGAAAAAAATTTAGAACCAACTAACTATTCAATCACTAAAGTCTTGGGGAAATTCACTTAAGATCACAAAATGATAAAAATAAATAGAATAATCGAAATAAAAATAAACTAGGCTAAATGGAAAAGAAATGAGATAAATGAAAAGAAGAAAGGAGATACTAATAAGTGGTCCTCAAATGAAGCTTCCCACAATATTGCAACTTTGAAACTTGCACACATGGAAACAAGAAAATGGTTGGGGATAATTTAGGAGCTTGCCTTCATCAAACCTCGGCATAGGTGTTCCCACCTCCACATATAGCCAAATAGATAATGATAGATAAAAAGATAATAGATGAGATAAAGAAAACATACATGTTAAAATAATATGTTATGAAATAAGATTATAACGCAATAATAAAGCTACAATTACCCTCCTTTAGCAAGAAAGAGTTCTGAAAAGAAGAGAAACAACCTCCAAGAGGTGCCAAGAATGCCGAAGTGTTGATATAGAGAGCCAAAGTGAAAGGGAGCTTGAAAGAATGGATAGAAAGATATAATGCAAATGAATGAATGGGAGAAGATTGCGAGCTAGATTGAATGAGAATGAATAGAATGAAAAAATAAGAGTATGGAAGAAGTATAGGCATGCAAGGAGCCATTTCAACATGCCTAAAAGATGCAAAGGAATTACACTTCTTCGGTAGGTGGGAAGTGTAACATCCAAATGGCTATGCATTTAGGAATCTTTCTTAGATGTTCACATGATGCACAGATGTCTATGCATTGTGTGGTTGTCTACGAAAAATATTCACTTTAGCAACCGAGAACAAACATGTTAAGGAAAAAATTAAGGTTAGGTGAAGGTGACATTGCATTATCAAATTCAATTCATCTAAAGGGGGTTAATGGAATGTGAATTGCATAGAGTGCAATTTTTTAGAATTTAAACTTCTAAGGTGGGAAGTGATCACTCTCCCACTTCTTCGTGAGAGAAACTCCAACAAGAATAAAAAATAGATTTCATCTTTTTGTTCATATCATGAAAATTTTGGGCATTCTAGTAATAAGTTATGCTTTGAAAATAAATTTATAATGGTTGATTCAATTATATGGAAATCATGTAGATCTATAAAAAATAAGAAATTAGTTATTATGGTGTTTCTCCCTGCTATATGGTGTTCTACCATCATATGATGCTCATTTCCATGAATGGGGGAACAAAAAAAATTTGTGTGCAGCCATATTTCACTAATGGGGAGAAACATGATAATAGTCACAAATAGCTATCCTTATCCATACACTTTCTCAGGGAAAGGATATGTAGGCCTTCTAAGGTGTGTATCCTTTCTAAAGGATCCCCTCTTCATCAATTATCTTCTTAAAAAATGTGTAGAAAGTACACTAACATTTTAAGGGGGGAATATTCCCCTAGCTATTGTGGAATCTTCTAAGAATTTAAATCATGTGCCCCTTTAGTGGTGATATTATGCATGATATCCCCTAAGGTACATCTCCCTAGAATTCAATCATGTGCCCCTTTAGTGGTGGTATTATGCATGATATCCCCTAAGGTGTGAGCTTGCAATTCAATCATGTGCCCCTTTAGTGGTTGTGTTATGTATGATATCCCCTAAGGTAGCCTTTATATCCATGTGGTACCCCATCAGTGGTGATATTATCCATGATCTCCAATAAGGCGAGGCTTTCCAAAATTGTTCATATGTATCTTTTATGGTGGTGTTATTTACAATTCTCCATGAGGCATGGCTTTATGATCGAATGCTTGTGATGTTAAGAATATGTACCCTTGAGGTGGTTCATCCCTTGCGACATTAAAAAAAATTACACCCCTTGAGGTGATTCAATTCTTGTGAGGTTAAACAGTCCCTCATGATGTTAAGCTTTTATATTCTCCTTGAGGCATTATTAGGAAAATTGTCCATGTATTTAGCATAATGTAGGTTGATAATTCATGCGCTGGAGTATTTTTACATGACCACCTAGAATAACACAACTTTCTTTCTAGTGGAGCTATGTGTCTCATGAGTAAACTAGCACAAAATAGCTAGCATAGCATAGCTTGCTAGACTTGTGATACCCACCATATTGAATGGGAATATAGCATAGTATAGTTTTCTAGCTAGTGGATCCATGTAGCTCATGAGTGAGCTATCATAAAACAGGTTGCAAGTCATTATAATAGGACCATTTTCTAATACCACATTCAAGTAATGGTGTTTTATGATTGAGAAAAAAATAATATTGGGGTCTCTTTACCTTACCAACTCAGATCCCTTTTAGTGTACTAACCAAGTGTGTTTATTTTTTATTATGTTTGAATTGTGTTTACATTATGTCTTCATTGTGTTTGCATCATGTAATGTTTAAATTATGTTTCTTTTTACAATATGGTAGTTAGTGTGTCTTCATTGTGTATGCTTTGTTTTTGTCATGATGCATTGCACTTTATGTGTGTGTGTTCAATTGGTTTTACATGTTTATTTTAATGTTTAGATAAATGAACCCTTCTTGGCTTATCCTTACTTTAGTGTGAGCATGAGCATATTTCATACTCTCACTAAAGTGGGGAATAAATTTAGCATCATAAATTATCGCCCTTGACAATTTCACACAAGGTTTAGCTCCCCTCTATGTGTCTACAGTTAATTCTTATTTAATCTACCCTTTTTATGATCATATTTAGAAAATCAATTTCAAATTTGAAGGTCTACATTCTAAAGTCTAGGATGCCAATGCCATTGTCTAGCTAATTCAAGATCAAATTTCTATATTAGTTTCCTTTGAGTCTGCACTCTACTACTTTGTACTTCATTGTTGTTTTTTTCCTAAAATCATAACAGTTCATCATAGTTGCATAATTAACGTAGATGCATATTTTCATCTTCGAAATTTAGTCAATTATCAATCAATCAATCAATCCCCAAAGAAAGAACCAAAAAACTAATCCACCATTTTGTCTCTTTCATAGTGGTTAGTAGCCAAGTGGTTGTTTGTGATCATTTTTGTTCCTTCCATTGTGATGCAGTACAAGGTGTGATTTAGACCTTAGATCACTTTTTCCTACATCACGAGTATACTTATTTGGTTTTTATTTTTTGAAGTTGGTATTATCAACATGACTAAGGTGGAGGCTCTATATCTTCTATGAAACTCATTGAACTATGATAACTCTCCCCCTCTTTAGACATTTCATGGGATTTTAGTTAGGCATTATTTTTCTTTTTTTGGGAGTTAAAGCACATCATTATTTTTATCCTTTTTATTGTTTCAATATAGTAGAAGAATGCTTAGCTATTAAAATATTTCTCAACAAAATGATTGCAAAGCTTTTACCCTTTAACATCCTCACCATAGCTAATAAATATTCATTTTATAATATTTTTCTTCAAATTTAACCTCTTATCCCTATTATGATGAGTGTATTCCTCACAATCAAAAAATCTAATGTGTCTCAATGAAATGTTTTGTCCTAGCTATATAGGTCTATAGTTGTCTTATCAACAAGAGCTAATGAAATAGACTTATTTACCTAGTAAAACTTCATAGGAATTGCTTCTACCAAAAAATAAAATTCCAAGATTTCCCCACTAAGCATACTCTTAGCCCTGTTTATGAATAATCTATAAATTATTTTTAAAAACCCATTCTATTGAAGGGTGTATGGAGTTCTATAATATATTACTATTTCATGATCTCTATAACCTACCAAAATCTATTGAATAAAATTAATCATTATTATTGTTAGTCCTCAAAATATTAATTCTTTTAAATCAATATGATTTTCTATAGGAGATTTGAAATATTTAAATATACTAATGACTTCATATTTTCTCCTAAAAAAATATACCCATGTCATTATACAATAGTCATTAATGAATGAAAAATAATAAATAAATTTTTAAATTGAAAATAATTAACAAGACAAAAAAAAGTTAGAATTTATCAAGTCCAATATCCCATAAGATTTATGAGAACTATGTAGTAAAAATGAACATGATTTTATTTTCAATAATCATACATTTTGTAAATATTCAACTCAAGTTTATAACTATTTAACCCCTCAACAAGACTTATTTTTCAAGTTTCTCAAACTAGTCTACCCAATGTGGACCATCCTTTGCTAGCATAATATAACTACTTTATAGGAAGTTTATTTTCCAAAGCATGAGAAACCCTATGTTCCAAAAATTTATGAGCTTCTGAAGCAGATATAATATATCCTCTTTGCTAATAGTTCTAAATGTGGAGGTAAATATTTTATGGATCTCCTCATTGTAGTAACATAAGAACTATTAGCACATAACTATATATGCATCTAGCTAAAATAGGGTTCCTAATAAGAAAAATTGCAATAACCGTAACTTATCTCACCATCTTGAACCCTCCAGTTGATAAAATAACACACACACTTAAATCATTGGATTTACTTACAAAAGGTAGGTTTTGTGGAATTTATCCCCTTCACTCATCTATTAGGAAATATAATCAATACTCTTCCATAACCAAAAATCATCAAATGAGAGTTGTCTCCAAGGTGTAGCTTCTTTGCACCATCATATTATTTCTATTTTTTAAACCATTATTGATGTCAATTTGTGTCAAGAAATGCACTATATTCAATTAGCCATACACCTTATGATGCATGTACAACCAATGTTGCAACAAAGGATCACCATCATCTTGGGAAGACTTCTTGATCTCATAATTGCAATGTCTATTTTTTTTCCTCCTTATATTCTCTTCTATAATTTCTTGTAATGTCATAATTCCAATATTTTTTATTTGAATTAATGAGATATTTAGATCTCTAATGGAATTTGTATCTAAATTTATCTTTCTTCAAGTGTCCTTTCCTTTTGCTTTCATTCTACCATGAATAGCTAGGGACTTCTTAACAAATGTAGAAGTTTTTCCTTGCATATTTGAAAATAAATAATGCCACCACCTCATCTATTTTCAAATTTGTAGTACTTATCCCAATAGCCATAATAATATGGTCACATTAATTTGAAAAGGAACAAAAAAAATTCATGCAATGATCATCCTCCTCTATATTAACTACACTATAGTGCAAATTGGTAGCAACCATGTTAAACACATGTATATGTTTGGACATAGAGCCACCATGCTCCATCCTAATTATATACAACTTCATTCTTAAAAATAATTTATTTAGCATAGATTTATCTTAATGCAAATCTCTCAATTTCTTCCAAATGAGTGATGTGATGGCCTATTCATATACATTCAACAACATTCAACCAACAAAATAGTCTAATGAGATTCTTAATTTTTTTAAATCCACCTTTTCCTAAACTTTTATGTGATTCCTAATGGTTAAAAACTTAAACATAAATAAACACAAAAATCATGCATACCACAACATAATGATTTACGTGGGGAAAAACCTTTTGGGGGAAAAACCCCACACTCCAAAAGCCACCCAATATATTATTCAAAAATCAAATGATTACAATATACTTGCATGGCAAGCTTTTCACAAGAGTATAACCACCAAAGATCAACAAAGAACACGACCGCTATCAGACTCAGAATACACCATCGTCTACATACATCCCAACTGCTTATAACAAGCTTTTTGGAACCTTCTATAATTAGGGTTTTACAAGGTTATTTTTCATTTGACGTGTTAACGGAAAAACTTGATGTGTCAGCGAAAAAGAACCTTGACGAGTTAGTGGGAAAAAACCTTGATGTGTGAGTGGGAAAACCTTGACATGTCAGTGAAAAAATCTCTCTGCATGATCAAATGACACATACCAACATCAATACTTCATTAGAAACTCAATACCCAAATCACAAGATGAGTTCATAGACTTCAAAGAACATAATCCTTCCACCTATCATAAATGCATTCATAAATTACTCATAAAATTAGGATTTCCATTTTGGTTTCATTATCTCAACTCAAAGAGGACTTATGACACATCATAACATGCATCATAAGTTGGTCAATAAGTGTAACTCTCTTTTACAACTCTTTTCTATGTCCTATATAATTTTAGATTTTCAGTGTAATACATTCAACTTTTATAGACTATAACTTTTGATCAAAGAGGTTACTGTGGTCTTTTTTCAAATTATAGAGATCAAAAAGATCTACATAACAAGCATCTTTGGAAGCAATGCCGAGCAACCCAATTTTATTAATTTATCCAAAAATAAAGTCTGTAGCCTAGAAAATGAGTGTTTATGTTTCATAGTTTGAAAATTGTGTTCTCAAAATGCTCAATATTACAAACAAGGTTGAGACACCTTTCCTAACATTTTCAATAGTTCTTACCATAGCAAGAATCTACCTTGATATAGTACTTGAGAAGAAAAATAATTTCAATCTTCAGTGACATAGACACTCAACTTAGTGGAGAGTACAATAAATTATCAAAACAAACCAATTAAGTTTGGATAGAACCCTTATTCTAAGAAAGGTAGCAAATACCACAAGTTCCTTACTATTAACCATAAGTTTATTTGACAATACCTCAAAGAAAGTTTCTTATAAATTTTCATAACCTATCATAATCAATTAAGATGAGACTTAACAATAGAAATAAAATCTGAATGCAACTTAAAATTTTGATAGAAACTCATAGAACTTATAAAGATAAAAAATAAATTGATTCTAAAATGCAATCTTCGTAATCAAAAACTTTGAAAAAGAAATAATAAAAGGAAATCAGTAAAATGAAGAACTTTAAAAGAATCTAAAACTTGATCTTTTCAATCCAAAACTTTGAAACGAATTAAAACATGCCAACAAGAGAAAGTGATTTGGTACTAAAAAAGATATATTTTCAAACAACTAGGTCCCATGCCATACTGCTAATGGGTGCCGGGCATGATTTCAAAAGAAAATGGGATTTACTAAGAAATTAAACATGTGTCCCATTGTTGGAAAGCTATTGAGTGGGGACAAGTTATTCGATCAAATCTACGCTTTATTGACTAGAAGACTTTATATATACACAGACATCAGACATCAGATGAATCGTACATTCCAGGAAAACAAAGAGGAAAGACATGAAATTAGAATACCATTTCCTTTCTAATCATTACACCTGTCTGTTTTCACATTGATTATCAGGAGAAAGAGGACTTGCCATTATATTGAAATGTGACAATATACAGAGTTGAACATAGCTGGAGGGAGACTGGTACATTCCATGAAACACAAAGCAAAGAACTAGAAATTTTTGGTTTTTAATAGGACACGCCTACAATCCTATTTATTCTGTATAATGAAAAGTAAGATA
This sequence comes from Sequoia sempervirens, assembly GCA_007258455.2. NCBI lineage: Eukaryota > Viridiplantae > Streptophyta > Pinopsida > Cupressales > Cupressaceae > Sequoia > Sequoia sempervirens. The sequence goes on along the minus strand of VDFB02125391.1, from coordinate 11,091 downwards.
TAGATATATCGATATACAGTAGTTTCGTACAGTTCAAAAATTGTATTTCCATGTTGTTATTATTAGAATGTAAGTTTGAGATAGTTTTAGTAACATTGTCATCAATAAAGAAAACATAGTAATAAAATTTTCTAAATGAAGTAACATTCACAAGATCAAAAACATCATTATGGATAACCTCTAATAATCTATTTTCTCTTGCTACTACAGTTAAACTTTAGTTTAGTCTGTTTACAAGGAACATGATGCTCAAACAGTTAAAGTCCATAAAATAATTATAGACAATCCATCGACAAAAAATTAACTAGCGTGTTAATCCCCTTTTCACTAATTTAACACATCTTGTAGTGTCTCAAAATACTTGAATATGAGTTTTTAATTACATGGGATAAAATGCAATTAGTAGATGCATCAATCTTGAACAAAGTGTCACATGGATATCCCTTAACTAGCACCAAATTCTCTCTACCCAACCTACAATAACTACTATAAGATGTGTCATTCACTCCAACATCATTCATTTCAGAAATTGAAAAAAAGAAGTTATGTGAATGCTTGGATGTACAAGACATCTATTAGATATTTTACTCTCCCATCATTTAACATAAGTTTTACCTTAACTTTTCCAACAATCTAATATAAATTATTATTACTAAGGAACATGCCACCTGGGCATCATATGATTTACATATAAAGAAAACCACTCCTGATTTAATGATTCATATGATATGAGGCACCTAAATCAACAAAGCATGAGTCATCACTAGCAAAGTTAGTTGAAAGAAATAAATGATTGCTTTCATTATTAGATGATTTATAATTAAAGGAATCTTTAGAAAACTTCTTATTAAATATATATGCTCCTTCTTTATATGGACCCATTTTCCTCACTTATAATATTTAACACTGTTGAAGTTGAGAAAGCTCGCCTCATATACCCCAAAGATCACCTGCATGCAAATAACCTGACATAGAAAGAAGACATTCCAGACAAAAGGCAAAGGTGCTCTGAAAGCTGAAAATGTATTAATCAAAGAGAAAGATAAAATACAATGATCAATCCTTATAAAAGTAGATTGTGCAACCCTAATGAAACCCTAATAGGTAGACATTTAATAATTAATATAATTATTAAATGTCAGAATATGCAAACTAAAGTGAAATCTTAAGAGAGGAATTAAGGTAACTTAATTAACATATAACTAAGTTAAAAACTTTACTCTAACACCCCCCCTTAAGATGAGAAAGAGTGCAACTACAAACATGTGTAAGAAAGCAAAGGTAACTACAATGCATGAAAGAAAATAAGGGTCTCGACAACTAGGCCTGATCAGGTACCCGAATACAACCAAATCTCTGTAAAGTGGAGAAAGGGAGAAAACCTCATGGGAACAAAACTCCCCCCCAAAAGAGAGAAAATAAAAGAATGAAATGAACTAATGAAAGAAGGATAGGAGGTGGATTACATGATACCCCCCATAGACAGCTTCTATCATATAAGTACATATACAATGGTCTCCATAGGAGAGATATAAAGAGACAAGAAGGCCCCCCCACAATGAAGAAACTCCTATCATAATGGTGGATGCCTGATGTAGAATCCAAAAAGAGATCCTGAAGCAACAAATAACATTCCTCCCCTTGGGAAGAAACGGATCCAAAGGATGATGTCGAAGAAACCCTGTGAAGAGTGATGAACCAATTTGTCTCAAGATGTGTGCCATGATAGGATGTTGAAGAATCTCTCTGTCTAAACTGAAACAAATGATGCCAAATCCAAATTGATGTGGAGAATCCTAAAATGCAACCTCTGAATGCATGGATAATGGTGGGTGTACAGTGATAACCTGACTATCAAGGTAGAGGAGATGAATTTCCTCAAAATAATCCTCAAGATCTATAGTGTGAGACTCAATAAACAAGAATGTGTCTACAAGATAAGAATCCCATGATCCTGAACTGAATCCATAGGGGCCAATGTGGTGATACTGATGTCATCAGGAACAATGGATGATACATGTATAATCTCATTCTGAAGAGTAGGAACTGTGAGACAAGCCTCTGATCCATCAGAACATGTAAGGGTTTCTAAATACTCAAGCTCCTCTAAAGTATCATGATCAAAGGGTGTATTATCTCTCCAAGCTATGGGTAAGAGACAATCTGAAGCAGGATCCTCTGGGAATGGAGAGAGATTGGGGTCTCCATAGATCTCCCAGAGACGTTTCCAAAGTGGGTGGGGACAATCAATGTTTGATATAGTCCATACAGTGTCATCATCAATACTAGACAATATAAGTCCTACTATGTGATCTCTAATGATATCCCAGCTAGTTTTCCATCTGAAGTGGCCGGTTCAGGTATGAGATCATACAAATAAGGAAAAATATTAAGCCACCTACAATGTGTAAGTATGCCCTTTACTCATGATTTATAATTACCCCATTCTAGAATTACAACTAAAGGGTGAGTAGAAAACCCCATGATAACTCTTCAAATTAAAAAATATGAGAAAATTGACCTTATAGCATGTAGATCAAATGAAAGAGAGCCTAATGATGCAAATAGGAGGTTCCCAATTGCCAAAATGTCCAAGTAATTAAGTAAACTATGAAAACACAAAATGCTGAGTAAAATATACCTAGAGAAAAATCTAGGAAAATAAGTTAAATCATTGTGTAGAGCACTAAACCAACTTTTTGATTCCTATTCATTTACGCAAAATGGAGCGTAGTCGCAAAAGTTATGCTCCCCAGAGTGCAAAAAACAAGTTCTGACTTTGACTAGAAAAAAATGCAGAAAAATGGAAAAATCAGAAAAAATAACCTCCATCAACAGATTGGGCTCAGAACCAGCTTTCCGACACCTATTTGTTTTCAAAAATTCGAGCTCGGATGTCCATTTTACACCCAATTTACCGAAAGTTGCTCAAAATAGCCCCTAGTCACATGCGTGACTAGGGGGCTAAGATGGGGGCTGTCAGCGAGCTCCTGGTCCCCAATATGACCAGGCGCCGGATTTGAGGGGGACAACTGAGCTGGTGGCACATAGGCGGTGAGTAGGCGGTGCATGAGCGGGGTGTCGGTGGTTGGTAGGTGGTCGGTTGGAAGAGGGGAAGGTCGGTGGCTACTGGGCGGCTCCACTGGTTTGAGTGGTTGGCAGGTGGCTGCCTCGTGACTACTTGGTGGCGGACGAGTAACGCCCTGCTTTTGAACTGCGAGCGCAGTTTTTTCAAAAAAAACTTATTTTAAAAAAAAAAAAAAAATTGTGTGTTTCTCACCTCGATATGCAAGCCCTGGGGCCGTACAGCCTTTGGGCAATTTTTTTTCTCCTTTTGGTTCAACTATGTTCAAATTGGATAAATTTTATATGAAAATAGGGTTTTTTGGGCCCTATGGACTCAATGGCGAGGTCCATTTTGTCCAAAAATGCCTAGAAAATTAGATGACCCCTAGATTCACAAAAAAGACAATCTAGCTTGAAACCCTTGCACAGAAAAAATGTTTTGAGAGAATATCTTCAAATCATGAATAGGAAGCCATAGGTCTAGAGCTCTAATACCATGTTGAAATTGGGAAAGCTCACCTCATAGACCCCAAAGATCACTTGCATGCAAATAACCTGTCACAAAAAGAAGACATTCCAGACAAAAGGAAAAGGTGCTCTGAAAGCTGGAAATGTATTAATCAGAGAGAAATATTAAATACAATGATCAATCCTTATAAAAGGAGATTGTGTAACCCTAAAGAAACCCTAATAGGAAGACATTTAATAATTAATATAATTATTGAATGTCACAATATGAAAACTAAAGTGAAATCTTAAGAGAGGAATAAAGGTAACTTAATTAACATAATTAAGTTAAACCTTTACTCTAACAAACACTACCCTTATTAGGAATTTTGTATTATCCTTTTAACTTGGCCCTCTCCTTATCCCACCTTTTCTTACCATCATTTCCTTGTGTCTACCATGTATTGCATCCTTAGAACCCTCATCCATGGATTTCTATCATTTCCTCACTATGAAAATTGGCAACAAGGGCATCTATTTTGGGATCTATAATTGAACTACTCAATGCAACAGTTAGATTATACCAAGATATAAGTATTTAAAAAAAGGAACAATGTGCAGTTGTCCGCCTCTTCTAGCATAACATCAACACTACCTAGCTAACTAAAATTATGACTAAAAGAATTTAAATCCTTAGTTTTAAAGTATCTTTCTTTCATTTTTAAGCAATAAAAATTTCCTGTTAAATGCACTTTATTTTCTACACTCTATATTTGATATATCTCACTAATTCTCTTCCAATATCAGAAGAGGTAGCATCCAGTAAAGATTCAGAACAAAAATTACAATGCATAATCATGTGATTTCCCATAATTTTTATCTATCTTTCTCCAATATTCATCAATAAAATATACAAGATTAGACTATATGTGTTATTTTGATTTTATGCTACTACTAATATTTTTCTAGATTAAATTGTCAACTAATATTTTTGTCTTTTTAATAATACTTATTTTATTGTTTTTGCATGTTAATAGTTTGCTAATATGCAAATATTTTTTATAAAAATATTAAATCCGTTTTGTTAGTATGAAATACATTTTGAGAATAATTTGGCACCTTTGTTTATGTTGATGAATATGTATGAATACAAACATATAGATCAACATTTCTATTAATTAATATATATGAATACAAACATATAGAGCAACATTTTTTCTTAATGGGGCAGCCAAGGGTAACCTTGGGCCTGGAGGTTGTGGGGGGGTGTTGAGGAATGAGGATGGTAGGATCTTAGGCATGGTGACACTCTTGTTGGGAAATTAGACAAATCAGTATGCTAAGGCAGAGGTTGTGTTTATAAGCATCAAATATGTTGTGGATAGGGGTCACTCTAAAATATGGGTAGAATGTGACTCTTTAAACATCATCAATTATCTACGTGGCACCCATAAGCCCAGTTCGAATGTTGATCAATTAATAAAGGATACTATAGTCATGTTAAGTTCTTGTGAAGAGACCCTTGTATCTCACATTTTTTGAGAAGGTAATTCATTGGAAGATTTTTTTGCCAATGAGGTTGTCAAGCTAAATGAGTATCGAGCATGGGAGGAAGGCTCTCTCCTTCTTGAGAAAGCTAGGATCTTAATGAGAAATGATGGTTTTGTCTGAGCCTATGTGGTAGCATCATTTAATCTTTAGTACCAATTCTCGACTCACACACTTTGTGGGTTTTGTTTGGCTTGTTGGCTATCAAATGAATAGTAATTGCAAAGGTTTTCTACTCCTAGTTTTTGAGGAAATAGAAGGTAATAGGAGCATAATTGAGTCACATTATTTTGCGAGCTTGAGGAAGAAGAAGAAAATTTGGAGGATTCTCCAACATGGGAATTTTATGCTTTTCTTAGAAAGATTGCATGGTCATGACCCAAATGCTTCAAAAGAGTTTTTTTCTTGTTGGCATAACTGCAAACTTCAGATAAAGGGCTTGGCAGTTGATATCAATGAGGAGCTAATTGCTATTGTGACTGGGTTATCGATGGTTGGCCGTAAGTTCTATAATGACAAGAAGAGTAAAAAGGAAGCAATGGCTCAATTCTTCAAAGATTACAAATGGAAAAAACTTATCAAAATGGAAAGTTGGGGCTATGAGTGGAAGTATCTCAAGAAGGTATGGGAAAATATTGCGGAGGTGATAATGCATTATGTGACTTTGGAAGGCAGGTTCACTACAATCCTTGGCCATCATTTTACTCTTTTAAACCATTTTAGACATGCGCTATTTATTTCCTATCCATTTTTTGTTTTCTTCCATTAACGTCTCTATTTATTCTCACTTAAAAAATAGGAGGGCTTTGGTTCTCCATGAGGGTCTCATTCTTTTAATCATGGAGCATGTTAAATCCCTTGTCCCTACCTCTGTAATTAACGGTAAGGAGAAGATTCTAAGTGAAGCTTCTGGCTCTTCTTGCTTGGATACCAGCATTGTTGAGGAAAAGGAGTGGAATGAAGAGGACAAGGATGGGTCCCCAGCCCATGTGGCTACCTCCTTGAAAAAAATGAAGAAGGGTAGCCTTAAAATCAAATGGGAAGCTAAGCACCTTATTCTAAATGAGTTGGATTCCCATTTTGATCGTGAGGATACAAAGGTGGGCTTTGGAAATTCCACACCCAAGAACAAAGATTTGGATGTTGGCCAGGGTGACACTGTGGTTGGTGGTAAAGAGGAGGGAATGCTGGAAAATGTGATGAAAATGGAGGAAAAGGATAAGCTGAGAAGGGTTTCCAAACACATTGCCAAGTTGAAGAACTAGGTCTTGAAAGATATGGTTAAGTTAAGGTTACCATGGTGCTTTGAGAGGAGAATGCTTATGAAGAAAAGGTAGTGTAAATCAATGACTCTTCAGTTTGTAGCTCTCCCGATGTGGACTTGGAGAGGGAGAATAAGGTTCAGGAGGAGGATGTGGAGCAGAAGTGTGTAAGTCAGAGCCTCTAAAGGTAAATCTAATTTTTGAGGAATTTTCCAATCTCAATGATTATTCCACCTCCTTATGATTTCAAATCCATGTGTGAAGAGTGCTTGGCTGGTTTAGAAGCCAAGATATTGGAAACTAATGCAGATATAAAGAAGCTTCTCCATGGTTGTCACATTTCAATGAAGAATAGTGCAAAATATTTGGAAGTCCTGCTTCACAAAATTAGTGAGCTTGAGGAGGACTAATTGTATTTTTCTGAGTTAACGGAGAAGGAACACTCGGAAAAAGGTAAAGGGAAAAAATGTACAATAGATAATGGTAAAGGCCTTGTTGCTAGAGGGATAGCTAACTGTAAGAAGTCCTTTGAAGCTAAGAAAAAAGAGTTGTTGGAAATGATTGAAATGCATAGAAGCCAGGAGTTTCAGGTGGCCAACAACTTAAGCAGTATAAAATAGTGTTCTATTTGTCTGTTTGTCTATTTGTTGTCTGCTTTTCTATTGTTGGGTCTTAGTTTTTTTCTTGTTGTTTTTCCATTTTGTTGTTTTTGGGTGTTGATGATAGTTTACTATTATATATTTTGAGCAGTATTTTGTTTCTTTTGGTGTCTTGGGTGTTGAGCTCTATTGGTTTTTTAATGTAGTATCTCTTAAGCAACATTTTATAAGTTAAGTTGTAAAGGGTTTCCGTTCCCTTCTATTGAACATTCAAAATACTAAGAGGGGAGGAGTGAATTAGTATTCCACAAAACCATAATAAAATCCACTCAAACATTATCACAATTTTGATTGAATCAGCAAGAGAGAACATAGAAACAAGTCAAAGCAACCATACACATGAAAACCTGTATTTTTATGTGGAAAACCCAAAAAGGGAAAAACCATGGTGACAGTTAACTCATAATATATTATATCCGGATACAAAATATGATGGTGCTCACTACCAGGACTCACTATCCTTAAAAATACTCACTTCCTGAGTACAAAAGATGGAGAATTTCCAAGATTACAAAGATAGTGGTGCACTACCAAAAGATTGAACTAATAGAATACACCTTCAATGTGCAGGTTTTAGTTCCACTAAAGCTCAAATTAAAAATTACTACCTCACATAGCAATCACTCAACAAAACTGTACTAATCACAACTAATCAAGCATTTAGTCTCTAATCTTCTCCTATGTTCATATACACATCTCCTTCTCTCTCACTTATATATCTCTCTTCTATCTTTCATCTTATATACACATAAGGGTATCTTATTCATCAATTAGGTCAGCCTAATTAGATGAAGACAAAATAATCAAAACCTTCTTCATCAACACCAAATAAGAATTATACATTTTATCCACATATTGCATTATACAAATTCGGCTAACGTCTATTAAAACATAACTAGTCTACATAATATATTGCATTCGCTAAGTTTTCCAAGACTAGAGTGTAATTATGCAAACCAATAAATAATCCTCAAAGAAAACACCTTTCAAATATGAGAACACATTCATTTCCCATCATACTACCAACAAGGAGAATATCAACAAAATCGCAACAAAGAATGTTCACTTTAGTAGAATGAGGAGTCTCCCACACAGTATGCCACACATAGAAGAATAGTAGGATACAAAGTTAAACTCTATCAGGGATAGCTTTCTGCTCACAAAAAAAGATGTCTCAAGATCCATGATATAGTTGTCTGAATGACTCAAGAAAACATGGTTAAGAGAGTAGAGTCATATCAGATCTTGCAGTGAATTCTAGACTCAAATACTAACACACTGATCCATCACAAAAGAGTATTACCGGTAGAGAACAACTTCTGGTAAACCAAGCAGTCTTCCCATATAGTTATCACCATGTTGAAATCAATGACAACATAACATAACCATCCATACTTCTTGCTCATGTTGCAAAGCTTCCAACAATCTCCCCCTTTGGTAATGATGGCAACATGCATGACAAAAACATTTTCTAGTAAACTACAACCGAATACTCTGAATACTCCCAGGTATCAAAATTGTTCTTCACAAAAAAAAAAATCCTCTAAATCTCTATCTCTTCATCTCTTTATCTCTCCCCCTTTGAAATCAATGGCAAAGGAAGGGGTCTAGTATATATGTAATTATGCATCAAAATGTAACCAGAAAAATGCGAATGCAACCTAGAATTAACCTAAAGAAGAACCTCTGAGACTCTCTAGGATAGCCTTCCACAACACTTTACCTTCTTCCCATAAACCTTTTTCATTGACAAGAGTCTTCTAAAATAGCTCAAGTTTAATTAAAGACTCTACACCATCTATTAAAATATTGGGACTAAGATTGATCTCTGATAACTCTCCAATACATCCAAGAGCACTAGAAATAGTAGAATTTTTGAGTTTAATCATATCTCTAAGTGCCACAAACTTTTTTATAACATCTTTCCTCTAATCGTGTAGAGAAAAGAATTTATCCTAAAGCTGCACAATGTAGAACCACCTCTGATTGCTTTTATCTTTTGTTAATCTATATGTATCTACCTGAGTGCTCAACCAGGACTCACTCATCCTTATCTCATTTCTCATATTCAGTGTACAGCCAGACCAATCTAAGCAAAAATAAAGTAATTTATGTGCCTCTTCTTCACAGCCTTGTACACACTCCAATTCCTTCATTACTTGACTGTGTTTAGTCACACATTTCTCTTTTGTATCTTCCAAATATCCTTCAGTAGATGCTTCATGTCCAAAGATGTAAAACTTTAAAGAATCAATCATGCCACAAAGATTCTCCACAATAGAAATAGATGAATCAAAATTAGCACTAGGAATAACCTTTTGCAATTCTTCCAAAGCTCTTTGAATATTTATTCTTTCATGCTCATGTTCAATATCACTTCCTTCTGCAACTTCTTGCTTAACAACACTCTTCCTCTTCTTCCCTTTTTTGGTCATGCTACCAGAGGTTCCTTCTACATCGAGATTCTTAGGGTTTTCCAAATAATTTTTGCATAGTTATCAACTTCAGCCTCTGAAACTTCATAGATCAATTCAAATATCCAAACTAACCTTGATTCAACTGCTTCCATGTGAAAATAATTTGTAGACACAAGAAAATTTATGCTTTCAAAGTATCTTTCTACAAAACTTACTAGAATCTAAAACCTTTTGTTCATCCTCATCTGAAATGTTCCAAAGAATGCAACAAGGGCGGATTCTTGTGCATCCAAACTACCAAGATTTAAGTTCCTGATTTGATAGGAAATAGGCTTTGAATTTGACCATTCTATCCTTCCTATTACCAACAACTCTTTCAAAAAGTAAAAGAATAAATAGACAACCAAATTTCCTTACCGAAATGTATTCTTCTTACTCTTCTTGATTTCCCTTAAATTCTTCAAAATATGTATACAAAGTAATTCACATAGGTAATATTCCATACCTCTTATTACCATATCAATAGTAGTATGCACTGTAGGAGTAAAAATTGTAAGGTCATTGTTAGGGATACAAACTTTGTGATCGATGACCATAGTAGCATACCGTATTACCAGATCAACAATTGATCTCAATTCAATCTCTTTCCCTTTATAACTCGCACCTGTAACCTCAATTATTTCTTTCTCATCCATAGCCTTCAGTTTGGGAACTAGTATGGAGGAACACAAACCCGTTACATCTCTAATAACTTCTCTAGAAATCAAATGCACCTCATCTATCCATAGAGATTCATTATGAATTTTTCTCAACACTCTTCAAATGTACTCCTTCTCAAATTCAAACAAGGGAAATTTCCTCCAAACATCTAACTTTTTCTCAACTAACACTTTGCAGGCATCATGGCTTTACTTCAATCCACTTTCCCAAAGAACGTTCAACTGAACTAATGACATCTCTTCTATCTTACTATAAACAAATGCATAGATATCTTCTATACGAAACACTCTTAGAGGGATGAAAGAGAATGCACCAAAAAACTCATCTGAAACATTCCTCAAACATCTTTTCAATCTAGTTTTATCCACACAATTCACAACCTTTGAATTATCCATAGCAATAAAAGTGAAATATTGTGTAAATAGGAATACCTCTAAAAATTCCAACAAGAAATGTATAGATATCCTACTTCAGGAGCTCACTTCAAATCTGCTTGACTTCTTCCTCAAACCCTAAAACTCTGAATTTCCTTCTAAACTTCCATTGCACACTTTTCCAAAAATACATAAGCCTTTAAGAATTATCTAAACATATTCCTTTCATTCTGAATGATTTTGTAGTAAATGCTTTAACTTGCAAGTAGATTGCCTCGAAGATTGTGTATTCCTTCATCCTTTTGAATTCTAGAGATTTTATCCTTCATACATGTGACTGAAAATTTTCTTAATTTCCTTACCACATTAAATATAATTCTGTCATGATATGACACAAGTATCGATGAGGGGGTTTATTATATTTTCTGATGATTACTCCCCCTTAGCCACTACTTTTTCTTAGAAATTGATAGGAGTATCTACACGAGAGGTCGGTACAAATAAAACTTATGATTTTGATTCCTTTCTTGCTTCTTCTGGATCAAATATTTGACCAATCTTCTTCACCGAATAGAAATTTTCTTTCTTCTGTTGATAC
>VDFB02125390.1:0-13806 GCA_007258455.2 Sequoia sempervirens | reverse complement strand
ATATGGATGAGAGGATAGGTTTTGGAAGTAAACCAGAATGGATAAAGGTGGAGGTTCCCAATTTATAGGTGTGAGGTTCATGGATAGCTTGAATAGGTGTGATAGGATTTTGAAATGGGGATGATGGGGTGTTTTGATCTTGACTTGGAAAAGGATCATGAGGTGGTATGAAAGGAATATCTTTATCATGAGAAGGATAAACATCTTCATGGGATGGAAAGGGTATCCTTGAATGGAAGCATATCTTGATCTTGATGAGGAAGGAATCAAGTGAGATTTTGTAGGAAAAGCATGTCTGATCATCGTAGCTGGTAAGAAATCATTAGATAGGATGGAAGAACTATCATGATCTTGTGATGCAATATAATCATGATATGGTATGGATTGATTAGATGATGTGGAAAAAGAACTTGGAAGGATACTTGTCTCTTGAGATGGATGTGAATTATTTTGGATGGAAAGTGAAAGGAGGGGATTGTCATAAGATTCTTGAGAAATGGGATCTTGATCAAAGATTTCAAGAATTTTGTGGAATTTTGATATCATGGGATGGAGTGAAAAGAATATTTTGATCTTGATGTGTAGGGGAGTCTATGCTAGCATGCTTTGGATTGAGATATTGACATGAATCATTGGATGTTGAAGATATGATAGAAGAGGATGATTGGATGAAATTGTTAACTTGAGTGAAATAATCTTGAGGTTTATTTTGGCTTATGGTGGATGGAGATAAATGCATGAAATGATAGGATTGCTCAATATCACTTGTGTTTGAGGACTGAGATTTGGGCCTATTGGACTTTTGCAAAAATTCAATGTCATTGAACTTGGATGATGTAATTTTTGGTGAAGGTCTCATGTTCATTGTTTGGTCAAGAGGATATGGGTAGATGTCTAGTAGTAGATATCTTTTTGTGGTTTCTCTTTGTATGTCTTGGAATTGTTGTTGAAGGTTTTCCATCTGCTGAGTTAAAGCATTCAATTGATCAATCCTCATCTATTTCAGCCATGGTGGTTTGAGTTTCAATTTCATGTTCTTTGGAATTTTAGTCTTTGTGACCTTGTTAAAATGGACATATGAACGTTATTGGTTTCAATAAAATTTTGATCTTAGTTTGGTATAGTGTCAAGGATATTAACTTAAGTCAAATAGAATGATATATTCTATTAATGAGACCAAGTTAAAAATCTGATTATTGTGTTTTGTTTCATGATTGTAGGATGTAAAGAATCCTGATGATGAAACTTAACTCAATAACCAAGATGTGTTGTTTTGATAATTGGACACTTTGTAGTTTACACGATCTGGGTTTAAGTTGAAAATAATTTTTACTTGTAAGAACCTATTTTGTTTAAGGTCTTTTACACTATTTGGACTATAAAAATGTTTCTGTTTGATAAAAACCCAAGTTTCTAATGCCAACAATTTGACAGATGTTTCTACAAGCTCTCTATTTTTTTTGTTTTGTGGATGTGCTATTACAGAGGGAAGAAGTGCTAAAACAAACTACTGATGTGCTAAAAAATATGGTAAAAGTGCTGTGAAATAAGGTAGAAGCAATAAAACAAACTGTGGATGCGCTAAAATACTGGTAAATTCTGACACTGACAATTTTTAGTTACAGTCAGTAGATGCACTACAAAATTTGTCAGAAGTGCTAAAACAGACTGCAAATGCGCTATTTTAACTGTGGATGCACTAAAAGACAGCACAAAAGCACTAAAACAGACTATGCGCTATTTTAGGATTCCATAGTGTTGTCTAATTTTCCTCTTCGTGAAGAGACTAACTTTTTTTTTTGGTGTAATTTTTTGGATTTTTGGTATTTTGATAGAATATATTTGCTGGTAACTCTTTGATTTTGGATGACAAGCCTAATGTTTCCACGTTTTCTCTATTTCAAGAATTGATTTGGCCTGTTGGAATATTGTATTGCTGGTTGTTGGATGAAAGACTGACGAATTGGTTAACTATGATTATGTTTTTGTGAAAGAGCCCTTCATTGAAAATAAGCTTGCGAATATAAATGCTCTAAGGAAAAGTCATCAGTATATCCCCTAGAAAAGTTGTGATACCTATGGATAAAATTTCTATGTTCCAACAAAATTTTCCTACTTTCATACAAGAAGCATCTTCTTTTCAAAAGTTTTTTGTAGCTAAGTTGCTTCTTTGGTTTCCTAACTCTTATTGTGAGGGATTTCCTGAAAAATGTTGTTGATTTCCAATCCCTAATCATAAATTTTTACAGTTTGATTTTTTATGACTCTGCGTTTTTCTAGATGATCTTTATCTAGATTAATGATTTGAAAAAAAAACAAGCAATTGTAAAACAGTTGTTTTTAAGTCCTAGAATCTAAACAGTAAGTGTATGTTCAAGAATAAAACATGACCCTTTTTGATTTCCACAAGTTTTTAACAAAGAATACACTTCAAGCAGACTTACTCTTAAGGTCAAAAGGTCATCGTTATACTCAAACAACCCACATCTTAAAATTGCATTGACTCACACAACTGTGTCACCCCCTAGATGGTGCCCGTGTTTTTGTGTCTTCCAAGTGCATACTCAAAGTTAGATTTCTTGATCCCTTGAGCGAACGGTCCTTGACAATTATATAGTGAGTGTCTTGGGGGTAGATTCTTCCCTCCCCTTGCACTGCTAAGTATTACAATGTTTGAAAACTAACAAGTTGGATTCTACACTATGGTTCGTAGATAGGGTTTCCGTTCAGAGTGGAAAATGATAAACTCCCTCAGGAGACCTCCCAATCTTTAGAACAAATATTTTGGGGATGGTTATCTTGCACACTTTCAGCAAATGTGGGTTTCCCTAGATTCACTTTTATTTTATAGTGGGTTGGAAAACCTGGCTTTGGTTTGTTCCCACTCAGGTTGTTCCTGTAGGGTGAGTACTTTTTCCCAGTACGATAGGCCTTCTAAAGGATTTAATGAAGCGTAAATTGCATGAAATTTAAGGATGAGTATGAAATTTTGATCACCTAGAGAGCATAAGCCTATCACCACACAATCATAGGGTAATCAATGTCTTTAAAGCCCAAAATGACAATTTTCTATTCTATGTGAAGATATTGCTTCACAAAAGACATGATGTTAATTTTAATCCAAAATAGCAATGTGATGATGACAACCCTAGGATTGATATATTTTAATCCAAATGAATAATTCTAGATTGGCTCATTTTAGGTCCAAATGAAAAAATAAATTATCGCCACTTAATTCCTAGGATTGGCTTCCATTTTAGTCCAAATGAAAAAAATGAAATTACTGGCCATGATTGCATTGGATCCAGATAACAAGTTACAAAAGCGCTATAAAAGAAGTCATAAGCACCACTTAATCGATTAGAAGCATTGCAGAAATGATTAAAAGCACTGCATAATTCATTAGAAGCATTGCAAAATTTTTCAGAAGCATTGAAATAGGATTGATCATGGAATAGTCAATCGTGTTGGAAGCCTGTGGTGGATGCGCTAAAATAGTCTGCTGAAGTGCTAAAGTTTTCATCGGATGTGCTAAAACAGTCGAAAGTGCTACAAATTTTGGTGGATGTGCTACAGAATCACTCGGTCGCGCTAAAAGAAAACACGCCTAAATCCTGTACGAACACTTTTCAAAAAAAAATGTTAAAATATGGGGTTTGAGCCCCATGGTGGACACCAAAATGTAAGTGTGGAATAAGTAAATAGTAAATAACAGTTCTTAATAAGACATTATATCAAAGATCTAAAAGCAATTAAACTAATTTAAAAGCACAAATCTACTGAAAGCATCATATTGTTCTTTATTTCTAAAGATTTATTAAGTCACGTGACTCTCAAATTTTGTAAGAATTGTGACTGATTAAAATGCCAATCTAGAGAATGAGATGCTGCTAAATGCAATAATCTAATCCTATATGATGATTTCTAGATTAAAAGGAAGTTGTTATAATCTAAATTAACATGAAATATGATAAAAGAAGCTACAGTAAAACTAAGATGCAACCATGATTATTATTCTACTGATGCTATGATTGCTATTACTATTGCTAAATGATTGAATGCTATTTCTGTAGAGTAAAATTGCACAAAGTTCAGATTTAGGATCCATTTCTTGTAGAAGAAAGCTATATATATGGATTTATGATAGCACAACAAAGGCTTGGATTTGATCTAGAGGATTGAATGGTGAGAGATGAAGAACCTTGAGTTGATCATGGGAATGGTTCCTCCCCATGAAAACATTTGGCTAGATGATAGGAAGAATCAGAGGAAGGAGATTGAAGAGGATTGCCTGCAAGTTTGTCTCCAAATTTTCCGTGAATACTAGTTGAATTAATTAGATATGAAATATCTAATTTTATTGGTGAGTGAATAGAGGAAATTTCCTTTATGCCTTCATTTGAATTTTTGGATTTATTCAATTTTAGCAAAAAGAAGATATTTAATTAAATGAAACAAATATTTGACATTTGCTATTTAATAAAAAGGGATATGATAATTAAATAAAAACTTTAGGAAATCTTTATTTAATTAAGAGGAAACATGATTAGATAATTAAATAATACAAACTATTGAAGTTGCTTATTTAATTAAGATAGAATAAATGAATAAATATAGAAGAAATAATAATGATAATAATTAAATAAAACAAAGTATTTAAATTTTTTTATTTAATTAAGAGGAAATAATATCATAAAAATAGAAGAATTAATAATGAACTATATAAATAAATATTTCTATTTATTCAATAGTAGAGGAAATTAAGGTTAATCAAATAATTCATATTTAATTAATTATATTCTCCAAACCATTTTTAGGTGTATACAAACACAACCATGCTCCGAATTCATCTGGAAGATATACGCAAAACTTCCACCAGTTACCATATCTGTCACGACATCACTTGATGCAAATATAACAACATTTAATCTCTTTCACCGAAGATATCATATTTTCCTCAATAATATTTCTAGTGGTTCATAAGAAAACAAAGCACGACTTAGAAAGATGTGGCGATCAGGCAATGAATCATAGAAACATTTTAAAAATCATCCATACTTCTGAAAGAATCTATGTCAGCTCCTAATGCTAATGGAGTGATAATTTTCAATCATTATAATGTCATTTTATGATATATATATATTTTAATATCTATCATAATGTTAATAATTATAATATTGTTTTCAACCATTATAATTATATTGAATGCTTAACATTTGTAGTATGTATTTTGTTATATTTTAGTATCTCAAATCGAGGACATGACAAAAGATTAAATCTAAGAATTTATTTCTAAGGTTGTAATGCCCCCTCTTCAAAATTAAACCAAGACTAAACTTTGTGCCCATCATTTCTTATGGGCCTTGTGAATTTTGCACAAAGGGAGTGTGCATTGATTAATTCAATTCAAATTATTAATAGTCTGAGAACAAACCACAAGGTTAAGTGACTGACCTACAACTCAAAAACAAGCTCAACATTAAAATTTTGATCCATTCTTTTTCAAGTAACACTCCCAAGAGTAACCATTCACTCATTACTCCAATCCTTAAAATCTCTCTCTAATCCATTTGTAGATAGCAAATAATTGGTAAAGAAAAGAACATCATTAGTTTTAAAATTTTCATCGTTATACCTCATCCTTTCATTCCCAATTAACTTCATCAATCCTTGCCAAGGATCCCAAGCATGGATACCCAACCAAGAATGGTGTCCAACATGCCTAGAAAGGTGCACAACACATCTCCAAGTGCCATACAAATTAGAATGCACATCAAAGAAATTTGTGAATTCTTTGGTAATCCCTTGTAGCCCATCCATGAACGCACTGACAACTTTCCTTGTTACTGTTTTGAAATTTCCAACAAGCTCGAGAGCATTATTTGGGAACTTTTCAAATATAGAAATGAAGAAGTCTCCGTGATTCAATTCACACCATGAAGATATTGCATCTCCTAGTGTCACAACACTCCTTATGCAATCTTCTTTTGTCAATGAAGAAGTCTCCATGAATCAATTCATCCCAAGAAGATATTGCATCTCCTAGTGTCACGACACTCCTTATGCAATCTTTTTTTGTCTCCTCTACACATTTGATATTTGGTGGTCTCTTGAGAGGGTAACTAATCACCTCATAATGTGAACCTAAATAAAAATCGAGATGAAAACCACACTCCAACTTGAGCATTGAATCTTCTCTTGGATCCCATAGCTTGCTATTTTAACCAAGTGCAATGCCATGCAACCATGATTAGTCTGAGGAGAATAGAAGAAACTCTTTTGATTGAATTAGGGAAAGGAACAAGAATCATCCAAAGGTGGTTGTTATTTACCATTTTCCACCTTGAAGCATGTATTCAACCTAAAAGAGATATAGGCTTAAATATATTATGTTGTTGGTTGCCTCAAATGAGTGTATTGCAGTGAAGACTATGCATTGCATACATGAAACAAATTTGTGGTCTAGATCCAAGTGCATTGCATCTAGGAGGAGAAACTCTTCCAATATATTTCTCCAACCAATATTCAATGCAAAATATATTTTGGAGCCATCTCTCTCTAAAGATGAGAAGTAATGCAAGACAAAAAAATCCCTCTCCTCAACTCACAAACTCTCCCTCACAAGCAAATACTCTTTGCTTAAAACTAGAACTCAATTTCACATACAAAAAATATAAATATGCAGATATTACCACATTTTTATTGAAAACAATCTTCAAATTACATTGAATTTGTTGCAACCAATCTGTAAATATTAATTTGTGCAAAATTGAAAATTGACATATCCAATGGAATTGGATTCTTCAATCTCTTATCTCTTTTTTGGTTGATGCTCAAATCCTTACACAACTTATTAATTTTTATCTCAACATTTTAATTCATTTTTAAGATTGTAATCACCCTCTTATGTGAATCCCCTTGTCAAAACTTTGTATGCAACCTCTTCCTTATGCTACTATGTACCCTCTCCCCCTTGTCTCAACTACCACTTCATCCTCTAATTTCGTCTCTTTTTGTATTAGATTCATAGCCGACCTTTGGTTAATAGGCGTCCCTTCATTTATCCCCTCCTTTTATCTTTTGTACCAATTTTTAACATTTCTTTTCCTTCTATTTCCTACGCCCATTGGTCTTCTTGATATTATTTGAGTTTGCTGTTATTTGTTTCCTTTGCAAAAGTTGGTCTTCTACGCCACGTGCTTGCATTAGTCAATTGGAGCTTAGCATTCACTTTGTCTTGCATAGTATTTAGTTGTGTGTCTATCTATTTCTTCTCAAAGCTGCACTTTTAATATTTCCTATCAATTCTTCATTTCTTTCATTGACCAATTCATTTTAAATGTTTAAACATTTACTTATGTTATTAATATAAATTGTATGAAATAATCAATCTGGAAATTGAAATTAAAATACAACATTTTGTCAAATGTAATTGACAATATTATCATTCAATGTTATTCCAAACAATGATAGAGAATGTAAAATCATTACTGAATTGTTTGTTTTTTTGGTGATGCAAATCACTCTTTACTTGGGATGCTTCTACATCAGACATGCCAGGTAGAAATATTTTGAAC
Organism: Sequoia sempervirens; assembly: GCA_007258455.2. Taxonomy (NCBI): domain Eukaryota; kingdom Viridiplantae; phylum Streptophyta; class Pinopsida; order Cupressales; family Cupressaceae; genus Sequoia; species Sequoia sempervirens. The sequence goes on along the minus strand of VDFB02125390.1, from coordinate 6,229 downwards.
ATAGGCTCACAATAAGAGAGTTGTGTAGCTGTACTACTCTTCGAGGTTGCCATCAACTTGCAACAAACTCCATCATTGTGAAATGTGCACAAGATCAAACCTTCTTCCTCTTCTTCCAGTACCACGCTGGAACAACTGTCACCTTCATCCCACAAATCTATTCACCCCTTTTCTCTCCTTTTGTGTATTCACATCCACCATGTGCCATCCTCCTCCATCAAATTATTCCTTCTCTTGGCTCATCCATGGGATCTATCCCACCATGGATCGACCACCTCCACTAGAATCTTGCAATATTTTTTACAATTTCTATGCACAAACTCGCAACATCTTTGCATCTACAACGATCTCCATTTTCTCCACATTCTATTGTTCTCTAACCATCTCTTCTTCTACCATATTATCTGAAAACAAAATATTATCATAAAATATATTTACCTCATCTTTGTTCACAAATGCAACTTGTATTTCCTCCTCTTTCACTACAATGTGCATTTTCTCATCTTCATCAGCGATCTTCTCAAGCCACTCTTTCTCCATTGCCAAAATTTGTGCTAATAAATCATCATCTTCTCCATGCTCTATTGCTACAACCTCTTCTTATTCCATCACTACATCTTTATCCTCTTCATTCTCACTACCCACTTCTTCATCTTCAACCATTGCTGCACATAACTCTTCATCTTCCTCATCCTTTCCTTTCATGCTTTTCTCATGGCATACCTTCGATACAAACTTATCACTCTTTCCTTTGTCATACTTGATAATTTATTCACACTACTAGGCTTCCAATCTATCCACTCTTGCACTAATGTCAACCATCATTACCAAAATCTTCCTCTTCTCGTACTGCATCCAACCCTCCCATATCACAGGCTTCTTTCTCATCAATATTCCCATCTCACTTGTTGCTGCAATCTCACCTAAATATACATCATTCTCTCAATATTTTCATGGATTGAAGCTCTCTCGCTGCTCAGGACTCCTCGCACACTTGCAACAACCCTTGCGAGCTTATTCTCTACCGCCTTCTCTCTTTCACTCTACCCACCAGTCTTGGCATAAGTTGCTTCATGTTTAACGATTTTCTTATGGACTTAGAACCCCAGGATTTGATATCAATTAATGAAAGACAAAAAGATCCCTCTCCTCAACTCACAAAATCTACCTCGCAAGCAAAGACTCTTTGCTTAAAACTCAAACTCAATTTCACATACAACATTTATATAAATATGCAAAAATTACCACATTTTTATTGAAAATGATCTTCAAATTACATCGAATCTATTGCAACCAATCTGTAGATATCAATTTGTGCAAAATTGAAAATTGACATATCTAATGGAATTGGCTCCTTCAATCTCTTAACTCTTTGATGGTCGATGCTCAATGCCTTACACAACTTATTAATTTTTATCTCAGCATTTTAATTCATTTTTAAGATTGTAATCATCCTCATGTGTGCAACCCTTTGTCAAAACTTTGTATGAAACCTCTTCCTTATGTTATTGCATTCCCTCTCTCTCCCTTGTCTCAGCTACCACTCCATCCTCTAATTCTGTCTCTTTTTCTATTAGATTCATGATTGACCTTTGGTTAACATGCATCCCTTCATTTATCCCCTCCTTTTATCTTCTATACCAATTTTTAACATTTCTTTTCCTTCTATTTCTTGGACCCATTGGTCTTCTTGATATTATTTGAGTTTGTTGTTATTTGTTTCTTTTGCAAAAGTTGGTCTTCTATGTCACGAGCTTGCATTAGTCAATTGGAGCTTAGCATTCACTTTGTCGTGCATAGTATTCAACTATGTGTCCATCTATTTCTTCTCAAAGTTGCACTTTTAATATTTCCTATCAATTCTTCATTTCTTCCATTGATCCATTCATTTTAGATGTTTAAACATTTACTTACATTATTATTATTAATGTAAGTTGCATGAAACAATCAATCTCGAAATTGAAATTAAAATACAACATTTTGTCAAATGTAATTGACAATTTTTTCATTCAATGCTATTCCAAACGATCACAAAGATTGAAATTATTCGGACTTTGAAAATGTAAAATCGTTATTGAATTGTTTATTTTTTTGGTGATGCGAATCACTCTTTACCTAGATTGTTATTTACCATTTGCCACCTTGAAGTATGCATTCAACCTAAATGAGATATAGATTTAAATATATTATGTTGTTGGTTGCCTCAAATGAGTGGCCTCAAATGAGTGTATTGTAGTGAAGACTATGCATTGCATACGTGAAACAAATTTGTGGTCTAGATCCAAGTACATTGCATCTAGGAGTAGAACCTCCTCCAATATATTTCTCCAACTGATATTCAATGCAAAATAGATTTTGGAGACATCTCTCTCTAAAGATGAGAAATATATTGAAGGAGGTTCTACTCCTAGATGCAATGCACTTGGATCTAGACCACAAATTTGTTTCATGTATGCAATGGATAGTCTTCACTGTAGGTGTTCATTTTAAGGGTAACACCCTCCATACAAATAATTAGACAAGGTATGCACACTGTTGGTTTTTGTAAGCTATTTGTAGTCTACAAGAGGGTTGCTATGATATGGAGTTTACTATCGATTCTAATTCTGTTGCAACTAGCAATGACACTCTTCTATGTTGGATGATCAACATTGATCAATGAGAATGGAGGAAGATACACACTTGAGATAAGACGGGGGATCGCATTTGTATCTTTTATATAAATAATAGTTAGTGCAAAAGTAAAAGGAAAACCACATAGTGTTCTGTAGGCATCAAGAGTTAATGTCAAACTTAATGAACCATATAAGTAAGCGAAGTAGACAACAAACCCCAAGGGATAGGGATACCCTTAGTAGATTTATAGATTTTTGTCATCAATTGGACATACTACTATTGTTTAAGACTTATACAATTTTGGCAATGAGGTGCTAAGTGCACAAAATACTCTTAGTGATCTCATATTTGTAGTTGCTTGAGATTAGGTTGTGATGAGATATTGTGTGATGAGCACAAGGTGTCTATTATGGAAAAAAAATTTCAAAGGAGATGCAATTTCTAGTTTGAAAGGAGAATTGAGTAAAGCAATTTCTAGCTAGAAAGCAGAAGATCATTGAGAATTTGTTTTTATATTTGATTATTCTTTGTGGAGCAAGAATTATGGTTCAACTTGTAAGATTTAATGGTGATTCCTTAACACCCCCAGGAACAGTTGCTAGACCAAAATATCTTTCGCAAGAGAGAAAATGGCAAGAATACTTGCTTCAACAATGCAAGATTGAATATAGATGAATATACAAATGTACGTAAGAGGCCTTGCTTATAAAGGCAAGGTGAAAGATAAAATTAGACAAGATTGTGACATGTCTTAAACCTATCACATGAGACAATTAGATTATTGAGAATTTTTTTTTATATTTGATTATTTTTTGTGGAGCAAGAATTATGGTTCAACCTGTAAGAATTAATGGTGATTCCTCAACACCCCCTGGAATAGTTGCAAGACCAAAATATCTTCCACAAGAGAGAAAATGGCAAGAATACTTGTTTCAACAATGCAAGATTGAATATGGTTGAATATACAAATGTACATAAGAGACCTTGCTTATAAATGCAAGGTGAAAGATAATATTAGACAAGATTGTGACATGTGTCTTAATCCTATCACATGAGACAACTAGCCCATAACAACCTAGGATAAGATAAGATCTATAAATGACAACTAAGACTTCTAGAAGGAATCTTATAATTTTAAGTAAACTTAACATGTGAATGCCCCTAAGTCCCTACTGAGGAAATTAACTAGGTACAAGACATTTATTCACACAACACCCCCCTTAAGTGCAACTTAGGTAGAAGATTATTATGTAAACTATGCAAAAAGACTATGAAGATGGGTCTCGATTACAAGGCCATGTTAGGTACCCATTCACAATGCAAATGCAATGCAATTTCTCACAAACAGAGTAAAGGAGAAAAATCAATGGGACAAAAGTCCTCTCCAAAAAAGAGAAAAGAAACAAACAAGATGATGTATGGAGGATTCAATGGTACCCCCAAGTACTACATCCATCATGTATATACAATCAATGACCCTCTCATAAGAGGAAAAAAGAGAGACAATATTCCCCCCATAATGTGTAATCACTTGCAAATATGGTTAATGTTTGAAGAAAAAACATAATCCAATGCCTACAAACAATGTTTCTCCCCTTGGAAAGAAGATACACCAAGTACAAATGCATGAATGCTTCCCATTATGGATAGGAATTGGTAGGAAATGAAATCCATATATATGAAGATTGTCTCTAAAAGCTACTCATATGTTGCTAAGTTCTTGGATAATGAAGATGATGATGCCACAATCCAATCAGGTACATACCCAATCACATCAAATTGCGACAAATCATGAACAAATGGAAATCGATCTTGAACTAACTCCAAAGATAGACATGAAATGACAATAGTTGATCCATGACTATCATCAAATAGGAGAGATAAACCCTCAAATTGGTCTTCCAAATTTGAAATGTGACTCCAAAAACAAAGAAGCAATGTTTGATAAGTAGGAATCCCAATCAAGAAGACAAATAGATACTTGATGGAATGAATCATTGGAAGTTCTCAATGAATCATCAATAAACGATGAATGTGTGATCTGAACTGGAGAAGTCAGAGTTGTAGTAGAAGTTTTTGGATCATCAAGACGCTCAAGTTTTGCATCATATTCAAACTCATCTAAGGTATTATTATCATAGGGTATATTGTTAACACCATCAAGTGGAATGAGGCAATCTGAAGTAGGATCATCTAGGAATGGAGGCTTATGTGGATCTCCAAGAATTTCCCAAACTTTGGTCCAAACTGTGCGTGGGCATGAGATTTCTGAGAATATCTTATGATAGGTCTCTTTGAAGATGCTTGCACTAAAACTAGAACCAATCAATCCTATGATATGATCATTCTTATTACCCCAAACATGTTTCTTATATGTTGTTTTTTGGCTCAGGAATGAGTCCATAAAGATGAGGCAAATGATTAAGTGACCTACAATGTGCTATGATGCCTTTTTTCCATTACTCATAATTTTCCTTTGTCAGAATTATTACAGAAGGATGAGTTGCATAACCCATTATTACAATGATAATACACTTTTCAAATGATTAAATATGAGATTAATACATACAATAGAGCTGAAATGAAGTGCTATGATCAAAACAACACCCTCCCAATTGCCAAAATATCCAAGTATCCTCTAGTGTACCTACCGGGCAAAAACTAAAATAACAATATACCCAGGACACAAATAGAAAAAAGTGCATGGATGGCTATATAGAGTTCCTCAATACCTTTCCAACATCGCAAGAATCACAAAAATTAGAGATCGTGACAAAAAATTATGAGCTTGAGAGCCAAAAATAAGATATGACTTCAACCAACAATAAATGCTACCAAATAATAAAATTTTGCAAAATAACCTACACCATTGGAAAATTGAGAGTACCAGCTTTTCGACAATATCTTGTTTGAAAAAAATAACCTCATAGGGTGAAAGTTATTGCTAAATGAAAAGAAGTCTATTTTAGGCATTTGGGGGTCAATTATGGCACCTGGGGGCTAAATATTTTCGGCACTTAGTCATTCATGTGAATGTAGGCTTTTAAGAAATAAAAAAATATTACGCTGCACCACCCAAGGGTGGTGGCATCACTCAAGCGACGAAGGGGCATCGGGGTGGTGATTCTCGCATGTCACCCACGGGCAGGTTAGCCTTGCGTGGAGTGGGAACCAAGGGCTACAAAATCAGCAAAAAAAAAAAAATTAATGAACTTACAAAAAAATTAATGTTTCATACCCGACATAAGAGTGTTGCATGTAGAGTACTAGGTGACACAGGTGCCAACACTGCAAAGAATATTTTTTGCGAATATACCAAAATTTTGCCCAAAATTTTTAATAAAACCCTCGATTTTTTTATAATAAATGCTTGAAAACTATTAAATGGCCGCAAAAATATTAAATTAATGTTTTTTTGCAAAATTATAATTGTACTGCCTGGGGGGCCATATGGCCTGCCTAAGCAATTTTTTTGGCCCCAAAAAAAACTTCATTGAAAATGGACGAATTTACAAGAATTTTTTTTTGGATCAGCCTCCCGAACACAATAGTGATGTTGATTTGGGCCCAAAGTGCTCCAAAAAGTTAGTGACCTCTTGGATCAGTTAATCTT
>VDFB02125389.1:0-10370 GCA_007258455.2 Sequoia sempervirens | reverse complement strand
ATCTAAATTAACCCAATAAACTTATGAAAAAACATAATAATAAAACATTTTGCTCATATCTAATTTGTACAATTACAATGAGGTAAACCTCTCGGGTAGAAGTGCCTGAAGATGCATCGCGATCTATGCTCTGGGCCTGAGACTTCCCCGTACGATCAATGTCCCACTATGACAAAATTGAATATAAAAACATTAACAAAATGAACCAAATAGATTTTATAAAAAATAAAAATAATAAAATGGTATATTGAGCTTCACAATGAGGCTGGGTAAATGGTATATAGTAATGGTAGACATCAAAAAATTGTCCTCTTACGATACCTTGTCACAACATTGCATTGTTTGGACACCTTGTAGCATGCTTTGCCCTAGGTACCCATGTCATCATATATTTAATTAAATAAATTTTATTTATTTAATTAAATTCATAATCATTTTCATCCATTCCTCTAATGTTAATTAAATAATTTATATTATTTAATTAATGAAATCATAAATTTAACGTTAATTAAATAAATCCAAAATTTGTTTAATTAATAAAATTTTAAAAGGATCTTGTCGCTTTCTTTCCAAATTTGAACTCATGTGCATCTAATTAATTTATTTAATTAGATAATTCATCAATTATCCTTCTCATCTTTTTTAGGATTTATTTCCTTTGAAAGATAATCAAAATCTTTCTATATCTTTCACATCTTATCTTATCTTGTTTTAATTCCTTTAAAACAATAAATCAAAATCTTTCTATCTTTCGAAAATCTTATCTCATCTCATTGTTTTTCCTCTTTTGAAAAAAAATCAAATCATTATCAATCTTATCAAATCTTATCTTTGTCCACATTGAAAATTTATAAATCAAACCTTTCACATGCCATTTGTATCGGATCTTCTTCAGACATCCGCATTCTGCCAAAATCATTCCTCAATCTTTCAATCCATCTCCATCATTCTTCATCATTGCATTGTTATGCTGCAGAATTGAGCAACCAACATTCCTCCATTATCAACCTTCAAAATATTGCATTCTTAGTATAGTATGCATTTATTTTTAAATCTCATTCTTTAGTAGTCATTTTGTGGAGCTTAGCATACAAATCGGAGAGCTTTAGCAAAAATACTGGAGATAGAGGACAATGAGACGTCTTCAGAGGAGCTGCTGCATTGAGAGTTTGCTTTACTTTGTTTAATCAGTTTTCCTTTGATTTAAAGTTTCATTGGTGTGCTTGAATAGTATTTATTTCATTTTAATACGCACATATTTTCAATCACACATTTTTGGCGCCCACCGTGGGGCTTTGCCCCGTTTTTAATATCTACTTGCAGATTTTATTGATTTTTTTGATGCAGATCTGACAGTTTTTGGACAAAACTGCAAGTTTTACCAATTTCTTCATATCTTCTACACAGTGGCGAATTTTTCTACAATATTTTTACAAAGTCTTTGGCATCATCTCAAGAGGCTACAGTAAAAAAATTGAGGGTGTATCATTGTTTTTGTAGAAGTTATCGTAATTTTATGTTTTTTCATAAAATTGGTTTTCTGAATGCAAATCGGTGAATTTTTTAGATTTTTTTACATTTTCGGAAAGTTCCTTAAATTCTAATGGGGGTCTGTGTTTTACAGATTTAATTTTAAGGTCAAAAACAATGCGAAAAAATCTGATCTTCATTTTCTATGTGATTTCCATAAATCCGCGTTTCTGAGAGCAAAACAGAGAATTTTGCTGACTTCTTTACATTTCTGGAAAGCTCTCAGAAAATTAATAGGGATATCTTCTTTGAGTTTTTATTTTTGAGATCACTAAAATTGTCAAATAATAAAATCTAATTCGGCTATGTTAAAAACATGTATCTGAAATCGCAATTTTCTGATGAGTTTGTTTTTTTTTTCTTTTGCTGCATTATAATATTATTTTTTTGATCTTGTAGGTGATCATAAGGAGCTCTAGTAGCAGCAATTGTAATGAACCGGACCAATTTTTTTTTTGATTTTTCACAATTGATTACAATGCAACATGCACTCGTTAAGGTTAGCATAAACCAAACGATGCGGAAAACAACTCTAACCAGAATGTACACCAGGATCCCGATGAGGGCAAGGTGTTAGCATTGGTCAGAGGATCTCAAAGGAAAATGCTGAATAAGAACTCTAACCACGAGATGCGCCGGTGAACGACGAGCATTCGGTCAGAGGATCCCTATCTAATGCAATACTGAAAATTAGCTCAACACCAAGCATGTGCTACTCAATCCGTGACGAATATGAGGCGACCATATGGCGGAGTCTTTAGGAAATTACAATGCAAACAGAAATAGGCGGCAAGCCAGCCTCTTCCACTTGTTCAGTGGGCAGTACAAACATAGAGAAATTTCGGAAATGTTAAATGATGCTGACAGTACTACTGTACAGCTTACAATATCAGAAATTCATCAATTAAGCACATTATAATAGAGTCTTCAACATTACAACAATATAGAATGATAATTCCAAGTCTTCTCAATGGCTTTCCTTGCACACAACTCGAATAATTATTTTAAGCTTGCTGCTATGACAGAGTAAGGACTGTTTTTTCTGTTATCAGCAACACTGTAACACCAAAATATGCTCACAAACCTCACACCACTCATTCAAACTGCAAGTAAATGGATGCAAAAGACACCTAAGATGAAGGCGCCCAAGTTCAAGACACAAAGCAACCCCAAAACCTTGATATTTAATTTCTGCTCAAAACCCAATGAAGGTACAATGGTACGGCCCCTTGAGGAGGGCGATTTTCTCTTAAAAATTCCAGACTTTATTAAAATTCATGAAACTTCACAAAAGGTGGCGCCCTACCAAGACTAATGAGAAAATGCAATACCCACAATGAAATCTTTTTGTGTTTTTGGATTATGAATAAAAAGAGTCTACAACTATATGATAACAGCAACTAGAAAACATGACAACATGATTGAAATACTCTACCAAAATGCAATAGAACTCAAAGACAATGCAAACTACCAATTACAAGCTAACCTCTCAACTAGTTGCTATCTTTCAAGCAAGAAGATGAGCCAATGCTAGGAGGTGTGCTTTCCTCGAAGCGAGTGCCTGAAGTCAATCCAGCAGCATAACGGTGTAGTAGACAGAAGATGCCAAATGAAGAGCTGAGGCCTGCTTAAATAGAAGTGAGAGAAACATCTAGAAACTTCCAGAGGGCGCCCCAAAACCCTAATTTTCAAATTCCTCTTTTCCCTCCAAAAGATGGCGTCCTTTTTCCTCCATAAAATATTTCACTTTTAAAATAAACTTCATCTCTCAAAAGGGCGTCCCATTTAATAATCTCAAAATTTGACATTAAAATATAATTTATCTCCTTATGACGCCTTGACCCTCAAAAGTCCCCTTTTTAAAAACAACTTAAAGTTGTACTGCTAAGCAAGGGGGGTATAATATTAAAATAATAATATTATAATAAAAATACTTATCTCTCCACCAAAAATGCGCCCAAGGCCACGAACTGAAGTGCCGGCTGAAACAACTGCAGAAGAAGACCAACTGAACTGAACCCAAACTGTCCACTGCGAAAAATAGAATTTACTAAAAATAGTAAATTCGCGAAGTTGCCTGGAATGCCAAACTGAACACACCACTGCGAAGCTCTCTGAAAACCCAGAAAGAACCGCAGTCAGAAACCCAAACTCCAAGCAACAACCTCCCCTCAAAACTAGGAAACCCACTTCACCATCCGATGCCTGGCTGTGTCTCCTGGAATAGGCCAACGGTCAATGTAAAACTATCATCACTGAAGGGACATTACAAATATCACTCACAACAATAATTTGGAAAGCAAGAATAACCAGGTGCACTCATTCCATCCTTAATCTCTTAATCTTGTTTGTCAAACATTTCAATTTGGGGCATAAAATTAATCATTGTTTGCAAACACATTTGGATTTGGGCTCTTAAAACGAATATTGTCTTCAATCACATATTGAAAATCTGGTCTAAAATTCACCACTGTCTTCCATCACATTTTGATTTGGGATTTAAAAAGAACAAGTGTTTGAACTTTTTTTACACACGTTTCATTTCTAATCTAAGGGAAATTAATCATTGTGAGCGTGAGTCAAGTGCGTGTGTGATCACAAACACCTCACTTGATTTGCTTTTGTCAAACCCTTCATAGGAGGCCTGCTAGGGGATTTCATCACCCCTAGGGACGACCTCAATCGAAGTGTGAATCGAAAGACACGCTTGTTTGGAAGTTAAAATCTTATCACTCTTGGCTAAGCCCCAAATAACTTTATACCTTTGGGAAGTGAAGGTGAAGGGTGGGTTACCCCTTTCTCCCGGCTGTGTGGCAGGATTTTTCTTTCAAATCATCCTTAGTCAACCTTGTTCAAATTAGTTTGAAACCTAATTGGCCATACCCACTTGACTAGTTCTAGGACTTGTTGATGTGTCTTCTTTAAGTGTGTGCTTAATAATCACATTCATAATTTCAAATTCAAACTTGCTTATGTGTCTTGCGTGTGTGATTCATGTGTGTGCATGTGTGACCATTCATTTAAACATTTCCAAATCAAGCTAAACATCAAACACATAAAGACAAGTCACTCTACACGTTCTTCCAACACATCCAGATCCTATCCATTTCATCCTAATCAAACCAAGTCATCCAATCTTATCATTCCACATCATCACCATCACCACTTGTCAAAATGGTCATAATCATAAACAAGCCCAATCCTAATCATAAGCCCAAAATCATAACTCAAGGGGGCTATCCCTCTGGGCCAAATCATGAGACAAAACCTAAGTCCGAGATCATCATTCAAGGAGTCCCTTTCTCTAGTTCAAATCATGAAACAAAACCAAAACATAAAATCAGACTTCGAGGGGCTTCTCCTAGCACCGCTAATGATTACATGAACGATGTTACATACTTTGAGGAACAAATCGATATGCAAGAGCTTACACACATGTGTGACACCATGCCCACATTCGAACACAAAGACCTAACATCTCAACTTCAAAACCTCCTTCAAACACTTCACCAAGTACCCAAACCCCTAGACCATCAAACCATACAAAGCCTTCAAACCCTCTTCCAAAACTTTCAACAAATCAAATCACCTCAAATCCAACACCTCCTAGCTCAAGCCAATGAATTCATTGCCACTTGTCAAATCCAACAACCACAACATCATCCCCTATCCATTCATTATCACCCTTCCACCTCATACCAATCTAATCCATCCACTTCTTTGCATGTCAATGCCACATCAACACATCCACCCTTATCACTGCAAGAACATAGGAGCCCAAGTCCACCTTGGCAGCAAAATCAAGAGCCTTTCAATTCTCATGTTCCATTTGACAAGGGGAACACTAATCTAGTTTATGCACCCTCTAAGTATATCATACCACTATCCAATCAAAAACCTATCCTAAAGCCACCATGTCCTAGTCCTAATCCAATGGTCCCTACACTTTCCAACCCATTAACCCCTTCATTACCCTTACCATCCTCTAATCCACTTGCCAATACATCAACTCCATGGTACAAATTTTTCAAAAGTAAACCCATGGAATTGCCTAAATCCACCCCTACACCTCCAAAGGATGTGATCCAAGGACTACAAGCAAGGAATAGATTGTCGCCATGTCATTCAACACATATACTTGAACATACCAAAGAGTCCTCAAACATCATGCCAAGTCCTTCAAGTCAACCATGTCATCCACAACCCCTTGAGCCAATTCGAGAGTCTCCCGTCATAAGTCCAAGTCACCCTCTTTCATGCTCATATGTCGTTGACCATCAAGAACATGTCAAGTCTCTTCAAGAGTCATCCCCTTGCAATTTCATTCAAACAACCCAAGAGTTATATCAAGATTCTACTCCCAAGCATGTGGAAACATCAAGCCCTAGTCCTAATCAAGATCAAATCATTTTCATCCAACCCATCCATAATCTATATCGTTTTTATGATCAAGATGATATCCATAATGATGAAGAGCCTATCCAAGAGCAACTTGATCCTATACCCATCCATGAGAAAGATATTCCAAATTCACCTCCACCTAGTCCTATCCATGATCCATCAACATTCACTTCCCTTGATGAGACAAGTGCCTCCCAAGAACACATAGAAGATCAAACAAATACCTTGGATCTAAGTGAACACAATGCTAATCAAGATCCCAATGATCCCATGTCACCCACTACCGATCCCATTGCAAGTCCTCCATCATATCCTATTGGTCTTTCTACCTTCATTCATGAATGTTCCTCCTTCGAACAACCACAACCATTATCTTCTCCATCCAATAAGGAAATCATGTCTAGTGTTTCACCTACACCTAGTCCTATTGTCCATTGCACACTCCAAAATATGAACCACCAAGGTAAAGGTCTAGGCCTTCATGAACAAGATATTTTGGAGCCTATACATGTCAAAGTCCCTCCACGCTCTTATGGCCTTGGACATACACCCAAGGACACCAATCTCAAGATGTCGGTATTTCCTCCATGCATCCTAAGTCCACTTTCCATCATAAAGCCTATCATATTCCTAAAACATATGTTGTCATTCCACCTCCATCATCCTACAAATGTCAAAAGCATGTGACCATACACCTTCCACCATCAAATCTGCTACCATTGCTTCCAACTCCTAATATCCCTCCTTGTAATCTACCCCCACTTCTCTCCCAACACCTAATATCCCTACCATTCAATCCTCTTATCCCTCCATCCATAAATACCCTAACATTCCTAATCATGACCAACAAATGCACACATTGTATAAACATGAAGCTTCCACCAATTCCACCATACCCATGGGATTCAAAAGCAATAATTTCAATCCCTCTACCTATAAAGTAAAAAATTCTAAGGGTTCTCATGCCTTAGGACATCAATACAAAAATTTAAAGCCAAGTGCATCTAAAAAGTTATATAAGCCCATACCTCCAAAAGTAAAGGCCAAAACTAAAATGGTTTGGGTACCTAAGCAAAAAGAAAGCAAGTCAAATGAGGCATCCATGTCACAAAAATCCCAACCATCCACTTCCATCCCACATTCTCATTCCATTCAAAAATCTAAAATTCCTAAAACCCACAAGAAAAATAAAAATCATAAAAATACTAAGTCTATGTGGGTACCAAAAACACTTTATCCACCACCTCCTAAGCAAACATCTTCATTGCTTCCTACACCGCATCCACATCAAAAGCTTCAATGTTTATCATGGTGTGTGCAACCATTGGTCATGGTTCCCTTCCATTTCACAACGATCCCACATACCTCCACCTCCCCATCCTTCAACTACTATCCTACATATCTTCCCAATCACCTTCCTATGGTCCATGCTTTTGCATAAACCTTTCATCCATCCTTTTGCACAAGTCCTATTCAATCCACATCATCATCCACTATTCCCCATCCATTCTTGCATAAGCCTTTCATAATTTTCCATCTACCTAATCCATCCCTTTCATGTCATCCCTCACCAACATCTATGAGCATAATGAGATTTGACATGGTCCATGCAACGACATCCATCTAGTGGGACTATCACCTTTCATGCAACTAGACACTGGAGTCCCTCCCATCCATATTCACCTTCTCCTATCCAAAAAGTCAAAAATTCAAAACAAAAAAATGAAAAAAAGAAAAAAAGAAAAAGAAAAGTAAAGAGAAATCCCTTCGTCCAATGGTGAAAACCTGGTAAACAGGCGCCCTAGATAAGTACCATGATGAAAACCTAGCAAATAGGCGTCATGTGTAGGTTGATCTTCTATGTCACTTACACTTGGGGGCACAATGTCTTATCTATCCAACCTATCCTTTTCATGTCATACCATTTCCATCCTACCTACCATTTTTAGCCATCATCCATACCTATTATATCGAGTCCATTCATCCACCCTTCTTCTTTTGATCTTGATGAAGATATAGGGGCAAAATGTTGAAACATGCTTTGAGTATCTCTTGACATACCTCATCTTTCTAAACCAAGCCTATCATTATCCTATTGCCATAAGTTTTGTCATGAAAAATCCTAAGTATTGTACCTAGAATGGGGCATGTTATTCCTATGCGACATAGTCTTTGGAAATCACATCCTTTCTCTCCTATGATGCATACGTCCATTCCATTCACTATGACCTATCATTTCCATCCATCCATCTATCATGAGCCCTTTTCCCATCACCCACCCTTTCATCCATCAATCCCATCTATCTCCTTGCACCTAGACTTGGTTTTCCCCTTGTCATTGGTCTCTAGCACAAAGGCTACTCAAATTTTCATCCTTTGACACATCAAAACATTTCAAAAGTCCAAAAAAATCAAAACATTTCAAAAATCCAAAAAAATCAAAACATTTCAAAAAATTCAAAAAAATCAAAACATTTCAAAAATCCAAAAAAATCATAAAATGTCAAAAATCCAAAAAAATCAAATATCCAACATAAATCCAAGCAATAAAATCAATCCATCATCTCAATTCAAATCAATCCAATCATTCAACCATTCAACCAAATCAATCATCTTCATCAAAACCATTTCATCCAATCAACTCAATTAAATCAATCCAAGCAATAATCCAAATGCAAGTCAATCCTCAATCCATACCCATCAAATCAATCAATCTTGTCAAATTATCCAATCACATCCTTTGGTCTTGATCCTTATCTTGTTGTAAACCTAATGAATCAACCAATCAATCAATCAATTATCATCATCCTTGTGTTGATCTAGGGACATGCCGCTCCCCACAATGACAACACTATCATCATCATCATCAATCAATCAATCAACGGTTTACAGCTTGACAGGGACAATTCCTTGTTTGTTTTTGTATCATTTGTGCATGCTTGCTTGCTTGCTTGTGTGTGTTATCATTTTATCTTGCATTTGTTTCAAATCCGTATCATTCTAGCTAATATTCATATCTTGTGTATGTTGGAGTAGCTTTTTGCACTATCCTTTGCATCTAAGGTCATATCATACCTTTTGTGCATTAGGACTTTAATGCTCTAAGTCTATTTCCTCATACGTCTAGACAAGGTTGTATTATGCTGGGGCACAAGACACATCATCACCTTGGTCCTTATATCTTGGTGCATAACGTCTAGTGCTATATCAAACATCATGGTTGCTCATCTTTCATTGCAGCATAACGTATCATTCATCTCCTTCATCCACTTTCTATCTTGCATCATCCTATCTATCCTTATCATTTCATTTCGAGAGCCTACCTGTGTTTGTTCAACCCGCCTATCCTCTCGAGGGGGCATCATCATTCCATCATCATCCTATCTTTATATCATTATCCATTTTCCTCTATCCATACCTTAACTTCTTTGAAATGATGTTACTCGACACAAATCTCATCATCTCGAACATCATCTCAAAGAGGGGCAAAATGTAGACATCGAAAAATTGTCCTCTTACGATACCTTGTCACAACATTGCATTGTTTGGACACCTTGTAGCATGCTTTGCCCTAGGTACCCATGTCATCATATATTTAATTAAATAAATTTTATTTATTTAATTAAATTCATAATCATTTTCATCCATTCCTCTAATGTTAATTAAATAATTTATATTATTTAATTAATGAAATCATAAATTCAACGTTAATTAAATAAATCCAAAATTTGTTTAATTAATAAAATCTTAAAAGGATCTTGTCGCTTTCTTTCCAAATTTGAACTCATGTGCATCTAATTAATTTATTTAATTAGATAATTCATCAATTATCCTTCTCATCTTTTTTAGGATTTATTTCCTTTGAAAGATAATCAAAATCTTTCTATATCTTTCACATCTTATCTTATCTTGTTTTAATTCCTTTAAAACAATAAATCAAAATCTTTCTATCTTACGAAAATCTTATCTCATCTCATTGTTTTTCCTCTTTTGACAAAAAAATCAAATCATTATCAATCTTATCAAATCTTATCTTTGTCCACATTGAAAATTTATAAATCAAACCTTTCACAGGCCATTTGCATCGGATCTTCTTCAGACATCCGCATTCTGCCAAAATCATTCCTCAATATTTCAATCCATCTCCATCATTCTTCATCATTGCATTGTTATGCTGCAGAATTGAGCAACCAACATTCCTCCATTATCAACCTTCAAAATATTGCATTCTTAGTATAGTATGCATTTATTTTTAAATCTCATTCTTTAGTAGTCATTTTGTGGAGCTTAGCATACAAATCGGAGAGCTTTAGCAAAAATACTGGAGGTAGAGGACAATGGGACGTCTTCAGAGGAGCTGTTGCATTGAGAGTTTGCTTTACTTTGTTTAATCAGTTTTCCTTTGATTTAAAGTTTCATTGGTGTGCTTGAATAGTATT
>VDFB02125387.1:0-23018 GCA_007258455.2 Sequoia sempervirens | reverse complement strand
CCTCTCCCTCTCCCTCCCCCACCTACTCTCTCCCCCTCCCCCCTCTCTCCCTTCCCCCTCTCTCCCCATCCCACTCCACCCCCCTTCCTATTCTCCCCTCCCATTCTCCCCTTCCAACTCTCTCCCTCCCTCTCCCACTCCCACTCCCCCCTTCCCCCTCTCTCCCTCCCCCCCTCTCTCCCCCTACCACTCTCTCCCTCACCCACTCCCTCTCCCTCCCTCTTAGTAATTTATATTTTATAACATATAATTGACCTAAAATTATAATATATATAATAAAAATACATAAATACACATACAAATATATATAAATATACATATATGAATATAATTATACAAATGCAAATATATGCAAGTACATTTATATATACAAATATAAATATAAGCTAGATCAAAGTATCACTAATCATTTTCAAAAGAGCAAAATAGATAATTTGCTTCAATAAATATACAACTCAACTTTTCTAAGAAGTTAAAAAAAACTTAAGATTATCATCATTTTTTTCTGATCATTAAAATGTCTGCAGGTTCCTTCTATCCTGCTCTGTCACATTATTGGAGCTTAAAGAACAAAGAATGTAGTTATCAGTGATAAGCATGTTGTAAAGAATAATTTGTCAGAAATATTGCTCGCAGAGAAAGAAATGCATTAATAGAACTGCATTAAGCCGCCTGTTACTACAAACCATAATAAACATGTAAGCCAACGGATGATGATTCAATGATTCTAGGAAAGAATAGGCTAAATTCTCATGTTTAAACCCTATTGACAATCTGTCTATAGCCTCTGATGCCTAGGATATGAAGCAATCAGATACAAAAGCTCAGGAAAAATGTTCTAGCAATGCTACAAACTTCATTTGTCGAATGGGACTTCCAAATAAGAGAGCCGAATTCAAATTCCCACAAGTCAAGATAAAGTGTTAGAATTGAAAAAATACCATATCAAACCTACAAGGAATGGCATACACCACTCGACTAGGCCAGGTGTACGCCACAGGTGAATTTGACAGAAGAAATCCTATCGAACCCATGGGGAATGGAATACAACATTGGACTAGGCCAGGCAGAAGCCACAGGTGAATTTGACAGAAGAGGCATCCCTCAGACATGGCATCTAAGCTGAAGATTGCCCCACACAGATATTTTACCAAATAAAGACAAATACTACAAGCTTACTTGAGATAGGTACGAAGCTTTGTAACAGACTTTCCACTTATATTGGAAATATCATTGCTCCATTTTAACTTTCAAAGTTTAATTTTCATCCTGCAGAGTACTAAAACAGCTAGTGGTCCAAGATATTGATTGGCTATTTGTTCAGGCCATTATGATATTTATTTCACCAGAAACAGGCTCAATGTCAAACATTTTCAAAGCCTTTACAGCTCTAGTAAAACAAAATATAGGAATAGCCTTTTTATTTATTTTCATAGTTAGTGGAAGATAATATCAAACCCAGAAGAAATGGCACCAGGCACACAATACTGGACTAGGCCATGTGGAAGGCCCAGGTGAATTTGACAGAAAAAGCACCCCTCAAACATGGCATTTAAGCTGAGAATTGCCCTGCGCGGAGATTTTATCAAATCAAGACAAGTGCTACAAGCTTACTTGAGATACGTATCATTGCTCCATTTTAGATTTCAAACTTTCATTTTCGTTATGCAGGGTACTAAGCAACTAGTGGTCTAAGAAATTGATTGGCTATTTGTTCAGGCCATTATGATATTGACTTCACCAGAAACAGGCACAAAGTCAAAGATCTTCAAAGCCTGTACAGCTTTAGTAAAACAAAATATAGGAATAGCTCTTTATTTACTTTCATAGTCAGTTCTCACTGTTGTTTGCTGTAGCACCCAAGAGAATGAAATATTATGACAATTAATCTTATCTGTTCTTGTGAAAGCAACATCTAATATTAATGAATCTGCAATTTGTAGGACCAGCCAGGCTATGCTTCAAAGGACCAGAAAATGTGAGGCAATGGGACAAAGTAAAATTTGTACCACTGTACTCAGTTTTCAGAAGTGACTGCAGCTTAAATTTGTGTAATTACATTTCAATGTACTCATTTTCCATAAGTGTTTGCAGCTATTGCAAAGGATAATTTTGCCAATGCATCATCTAAGAATCCGATAGTCATAATGTGAAAGAAATCATGAAGGTTCAAATATCATCATTAGTAATAGTTAACAAAGCCATACTCATGACTCTGTCTCTCCAATAGAAAATCAGAGACACGGCATGGGAAGTGTTTGATATAATGCCTAAGAGGAATGCCAAAGGTGAATGCATAGAAATGTCCTGAGAACTATCGTTAGAATGCCTCAATGATATGTACTAAATGAGTTTATTTTAGCAAGCAAATATTGTTCGCAGGAGAAAGAAATGCATTAATAGAGCTGATAAAAGACTCTATAGAGCCCACGCTTCCATTTAAATCTGCATTTCTGTCCTCCAAGCTATACGCCATCACCAAGTCATGGAGATGCATCCAGATATATTTATAAAGAATACGGCCTTTCAGACATGCAAATGCTAGATAGGTATGGCATAGCAACTATTTGACAGGGCACATGTTTGCAGAACATGCACAAAATCAATTTCTTGAAAAAGCTTTTAGAATTATCAAACAAATGCAAGAGGTAAACTAAATAACCTCCAGGTCTATGATTGGTGGGACTATTGAAGGGACTTTAGAAACTTCAAGAAAATATTGCTAGCCAGGTTAAGGAATCATTTTGTTTGACAGGCATGCCTCATAGAGATTTTATCCCATACATGCATATTGTGAATACATACATAATACATAATACATACATACATGCATACATACAAATGTAAATATATGCAAGTACATTTATAAATATAAAAATATAAATATAAGCTAGATCAAAGCATCACTAATCATTTTTGAAAGAGAAAAGTCGATAATTTTCTTCAATAAATATACAACTCAACTTTTCTGAGAAGTTAAAAAAAACTTAAGATTATCATCATTTTTTTCTCTACCCTACTCTGCCACATTATTGGAAATTAAGAACAAAGAATGTAGTTATCAATGATAAGCATGTTGTAAAGAATAATTTGTTAGGTACAGAACAACAAAATGAACAAGACTATCAAGATATATGGTTCTAAATCACAGTACACAGTATACAAGCAATTGCACACTCCAAAATAACCCAAAATAGTCACTAAGCGATTATAAATTATAACATATCATTAACTGATCTAAATTCTAAATAGAATTATTCAACAAAACCATTCTAAATTACACTCAATAGAGTTTTAAAATAATATAAAATTACACGCATGTTTGAACATGAAAATCAAATCAGGCAAATACAAGCATAAACCAGCAGCATAATGCAGACCACAGACATACATCCAATTTGTCAAATGTGTTAAAACTAAGACCACTGCTACTGCTGCACTGTTTTAATTGACAGACAAACATGTAAAAGACATGACATGGGAAGATTTTGATAGAATGCCTAAGACGAATGCCAAAGGTGAATGCATAGAAATGTCTTGATAAAAGACTCTATAGAAATGTCCATTTAAATCTGCATTTCTATCCTCCAAGCTATACGCCATCATCAATTTCTTGAAAAGGCTTTTAGAATTATCAAATAAATGTAACCTCCAGGTCTATGATTCGTGGGACTATTGAAGGGACTTTGGAAGCTTCAAGAAAATATTTCATCTTGTTTGACAAGCATGCCTCATAGAGATTTTATCCCATGCATGCATATTGTGAAAGCATAAAACCAAGCCGCGGAGTTATGAAGAGACGCTTAGAATGGTTTAGGGAAAATTCTTTAGAAAATGCAGTTAGGTGGAGAAATGTATGCATTAAAATGGTTTCAAAATGATTTAGAATGTGTTTAGCAACTGCTCTGGCCGTGAGTGCTCTACATGACATCCATGCAAATTGTGGAAGTATAAAGATCGATAACACATATACGTTTAGTTAACTTTAGACTTTAGCTGGAAAACCATGCAAGGTTCTATTTCAAAAAAGCATAATTTTCTTTGTTTCTAATTCAACATGCATGGATATTCAACTATGTTATTCAGTCTTTTCAAAAAAGAGATGTCAATTCACCATATCACTGTATGCAGCCTCCGGAGGAACAAGAAACTTTGCTAGAGACTACTATTAAAGCATGCAGCCTCAAAGATGGACATCTAATTCTAAAAGAAGCTCCAAGCACATGAAACATGCAGTCTCACAGTGCATGGACAATTATAATAAAGGGAAAAGAAGATAAGCTTACCTCAAGACATAGTGGAAGTAGTAGAGAGCTGAGAATTGTTCTTCATTATATTGCTCCTATCGTACTAATCAATCATCTCCATCACAAGAAGAAGATTTAACGCCACAAGTTAATCGGTGATCGTCGTAATAAGCCAACACAAAGTACATTCAACATTCAATAGATTTAGACCCAATTTCAGACATTCATCCTCGACTTGAATTCACTCTCTTGACTCTCTTTCGAAGCGCAAGGAGATCTTTTCTTTTTTTCATTTTACCTTAGGTTGGGGACACCTTGTTGGCTTACACACAGTAATCCATAATATTTAAGGGTGACTCATTCATATACATCATCATGCTCTACATGCCTGCAATAAAATACAATGGAATGAAAAAATATCTGGAAAGATACAGGACAATTTGAAGGAAAATGATTCAGAAATGAAGAAATTGTCAAACAATGGAATGAAAAAATATCACATATGGAAAAAAAGAGAAGCAAGCCTTGAACGAGGGGCATTCTGGTGCCTTCTTAAAGAGGAGGGACATATGCAAAATACAATTTGAAATAAAATGCTGAAATATAAAGATAGGGTTCTTTGTAGAAGCTTAATTCCTAACCACTTTCTATATTATTGTCTTGGGTTCTTTGTAGAAGCTTACTTGTACCTCCAACTTAGCTAGGGTTCTGGGTTCAATAACGTTACCAACTATTTAGCTGCATGAAATTGACTTGAAAGACCATACGAGGAGGCTTCAAAGCACAATCTGAGAGGGCCTAATTTAATTTCCAAGCTTGAGCATTCTGCGTTGAAAAAGAGGTGTTAGACAGAAGAAAAAAGAATCAAGAAAGTCGGAAGATCTTCTCTAATCTGATGCTCTCAATTCAATGTGATCAGCAACAATTTCCTCCTCCCTCTACCATAGTTAGTTTGAGCAGAAGAAGATTGCCCCTGCTATCTGCAACGTCTTCGAGAGGGTAATCATTACTAAACGCCTGAAACAACTAATTAATGTATACGGTTAAAAGCTGCAAAAAAATCTTGCCTACAAAAAATATGCGATCTAGACAATCAGGGTTTTCTGAACTATCTGTAAAAATATTGAGACTTAAGATGCAAAATGCTAAAGATTATTAGCAAGTAAAGGGTATCTCGAACTGCCAAAACATATGCAAACGAAGAAGATTGAGCAGAAAAAGATTGCCCCTGCTATCTGCAATGTCTTCGAGTGGGTTCTTTGGAGAAGGAGGAGAATCAATCTTTATGCACAGGGATCTCCACAATATGATGATTGCCACCCACACTCCACAGTATCAGGGCCTTCATCAACACCCATCTTAACAAAATAAGATCTCAACAATATGATGAATAAAACCAGAAAAAGATAAAAATGAATAAAACTAATTAGTTCGTTCTGCCATTCCAACATACCACAAGACCACAGAACAGAACACCACAAGAAACAAAAAGCATGTAAGAGGAATAGAGTAAGCCTCCTCATTTTACATGTAGATACATCCAATTCTAAAAGAAGCTCCAAGCACATGAAACATGCATAATAAAGGGAAAAGAAGATAAGCTTACCTCAACATCATGGAGATCAAGACATAGTGGAAGTAGTAGAGAGCTGAGAATTGTTCTTCATTATATTTTTCCTATCGTACTAATCAATCATCTCCATCACAAGAAGAAGATTTAACACCTCAAGTTAATCATTGATGGAAGACATAAGCCAACACAAAGTACATTCAACATTCAACAGATTTAGACCCAATTTCAGACATTCATCCTCGGATCATCGACTTGAATTCTCCACACTGCAACGTCACTCTCTTGACTCTCTTTCGAAGCGCAAGGAGATCTTTTCTTTTTTTCATTTTACCTTAGGTTGGGGGCACCACGTTGGCCTACACACAGTAATCCATAATATTTAAGGGTGACTCATTCATATACTCTCCCATGATCATCATGCCTGCAATAAAATACAATGGAATGAAAAAATATCACATAAGTCGCAGCCCAAAAGAAGCAAGCCTTGAACGAGGGGCATTCTGGTGCTTTCTTAAAGAGGAGGGACATATGCAAAATATAATTTGAAATAAAATGCTGAAATATAAAGATAGGGTTCTTTTTTCCTAACCACTTTCTGCATTATTGTCTTGGGTTCTTTGTAGAAGCTTAATCGTTTCACGCATACTTGCACCAATTTCCTGCCCCTGCTATCTGCAATGTCTTTGAGAGGGTAATCATTACTAAACGCCTGAAACAATTCATGTCTCGTAATTAATGTATTGGGTTAAAAGCTGCAAAACAATCTTGCCTACAAAAAAAATGCGATCTAGAAAATCAGGGTTTTCTGAACTATCTGTAAAAATATTGAGACTTGAGATGCAAAATGCTAAAGATTATTATCAAGTAAAGGGTATTTCAAAATGCCAAGACATATGCAAACGAAGAAGATTGAGCAGAAGAAGATTTCCCCTGCTATCTGCAATGTCTTCGAGTGGGTTCTTTGGAGAAGAAGGAGAATCAATCTTTATGCACAGGGATCTCCACAATATGATGATTGCCACCCAGCAAATGGCAAAGAAAGGAAATGCAGAGTAATTTGTAGAAATTGAGAACATGAAAGGAATGGATAATGTATTTGAAGAGAATTGTATCCTACCGTTGCTTTCTTCTGCTTTTTTCCTAAATACAGGTTGTGATGCTTTCAGCCGCATTGTCATTGCATTCTAATTTGGATTTTAAATTTCTCTGGGGAGTGCGTGGCTAGCCAGGGGATTTCACCGTTCTAGTTTTTTATACTTTATTTAGTTTTGGATTATTTTAGGGGAATATATTTATATATCAACAAATGTTATATTTTTGAAAAATCAGATTCATTTTATTTATTTATATATTATTTTATATATTTTATCATGTCTTATTTGTATCCATCTATATTTTTAGACATTTTCTATTTATTATTTCTATTATTGTCTACTATGTTCAAATATTCATGCTTCATATTAACATGGCTATTCTCTTATTTCAAGAAATCCAATAATGTGAGATTAATCTTGTATCACACGAATTTGACCTCTAAAAATTTAAATTTAAAATCAATAGACTTTCATCTATTAGAAAACCTTTCCTCCAAAAGCATTCATACACTCAATGTATTATCTCATAAAATAAAGATTACTATAAACTTGTAGAATCTCTATGCAAGGCTTTTGAAATATCAAGCTCCCCAATTCCACTCTATTTAACGATGCATTTTAATCCA
This sequence comes from Sequoia sempervirens, assembly GCA_007258455.2. NCBI lineage: Eukaryota > Viridiplantae > Streptophyta > Pinopsida > Cupressales > Cupressaceae > Sequoia > Sequoia sempervirens. Next base: position 15,478 of record VDFB02125387.1, on the reverse strand, counting down.
TGCTTCATCTTCGTACATATCAAACTTACAAGAGATACTCAACTTTAGAAAGCAAGACAAAGGTAATGATAGCCAATGTCAACAACTACTTATGTGCTTGATTTTGTAGAAATAAAGTTACAAAAAACTACCATGTTGTTATCATATCACGTGAAGTCAAAGAATATCAAATGATAGGGGGAGTAATGGCATGAGTATGGGTGTCATACTAGTAAAATTAAGACAATGTTATTACACAATAAAAGTTGCTAATGACAAATTAAATGAGAAGCATGGACACCATGAAAAAAATGAACAAAAAGGATCACAAAATTACCATCCATCAATGCATTCAATCACACATATGGGCATGATGGTGTTGTGTCTAGATAGTTCTAACAATGCCATTAAAGTGATATGGCATTCTAGTTCCTTGATCATCCAAAATTTCAAGTCACATGAAAAAAAGAAAATGGTGCTAGGAGTCTATAAACCCCTGCGACCCCTTTGCCTCTAGGAAAAAGTGTGAAAGAAGGGAAGAAAAAGTATGTGGGATAGGAAAGGAAGATATTGGTGTGAGGAAAAGAGAATGGAGAGGGAAAATGTGATCTCATGGAATGCACAGATTGTAGGATATGAATGAAATGAATTAGTTGAAAAGGCTTTAAAAGCTTTTTTATAAGAAAACATGGAAATAATGGTGCATGAAGGATGAATGACTTGTGACCCACCATAAAGGTGTGATTTTAGGCAGTCTAAGTTAGGTGCTACCATGAGGGTGTGAGCAACAAAGATTAATAGGAGGAGAATAGAGTAGGAGGGCATCTAAAAGTTGGGTGAGATAGATTTGGGGCACCGTTGGGAACATCGTGTGATAGATAGAGGTGATTTAAGGGGGGGATGACATGTAGAGAAAATCTAAGAATAACATTAACACAAAAGGAAAATTCAAAGGAACTTGACATAGGAATAAGACATGAAGGGTTGGAAGGAAAAGGGTTTGATGAAGGATATATGCATGATCTTCTCATAATCGATTTGTTGAAAACGGCTTTAGAATATCTCAAGCAAATGAAATTGGTAGGGAAATTCCTCGGATGTAGCCCACATCCTCCGTGCATAAGATAAAATGGGAGATTTAGGAGAAGAAATAGACATCTACTAAATCATAAAGGATGGAAATTTTGTTAGATATTAGAGTTGCAACTACCTAGGTAGATGTGAAAGATGAATCAAGAATATGGATTTCATGGAGCATAGTGAACAATGAAACATGTACTTAATTTTCTTTATTAATTATATATTTTGTTTTGCATAAGGACGGTTTGCTTAGAGTCAAAATATTTTCAAGATTAAACCTATCCCAATGTCTATGAAAAAAATACTACAAAATTTCTTATAGGCTATCTTTCCTTTTTTATTATACTCATCTAGAATTTTAGGTATTACATGAGGTTACACTTAGTGGAATCGACAAAGAATATGATTATGTTGCCTACTAAGACATGAAAATAAGTTTCCAATTGAAGGCTAATGTCATTACATACCATGAAGATGATTATGAATATAGTACTATTGATATTTCTTTAACTACTCTAAAATTGCTAAAGAAGATTATTGATATGCACTAGCTTTAACTTAAGTGCACTGGTTAAGGTATGGAGATGATTATAAGAAATTTTGTAATTTAGAGATGAGGGTTGTCCTCAAATATTATAGTTGAATTAAGATTAAAAAGAAAATCCTTTATTTAGACATAGATTAGGTTCCACAACCACTTTTTCTTGAGCATTTCTTCCAATTATGTTAGTGTTCTAAAATTGACTCTGAAAATCTACAATGGCCTTAGAAAATACTATCGTGTGTTCAGTATTTATTATGAAAGATAAGAATGCCTCCTTATAATTGGATAATGCACTATATCTTAGGCAATGCATTTATCTTGAAGAAAAAAATTTAAAGACTATGACAAAGGTTCTTACCATACTTATTAACAATAATTATAAGATAATGACATAAAGTATGAAGTGTTGTTTAATATGTCCAAGTAGAAGATTAGTGGTTGAGTTTTAAATATGAATTCCCGTATAATATTTGGTAATCATATCAAAGAACATGTTATGATATGGTTGTTGTCCTAACATGATAGTATTTTGCAATTACAAGAAGTATATTTTAGTGAATCTTAAATTGAACCTTCATGGTACAAGTTACATCCAACATCTAGGTACTATTATATATATAAGGTTTGTTATCCTATAATGGTATGGGTATTCATGCATCTATGGAAATTAATAAAATTTCCTTGCTACTTGGAGGTTTTACGCATAGTCATCTTCTATGTAAGAAGGATGTTTTGGAGTTTAATTTATGATATTTATATTTTGTTTTTGTTGACTATCCATGGTAGGTTAGGAATTTTAGAGGGGTATACCTTGTTAATATAAGAGTATTGGATCACATTTTAAGAAAAATGAAATAAAAGGTTTAAGAATGACATGTTATTATTATTATTGAGTGTATGATGTTTTGAAGGATATGATGTTGCCCAAATATCTCTAGTATGACTCAAATGTTGATTATGTTTAGAGCAAGTTTGTAATTATTGCTAGTAAAGGGATAAGGACAATTATTAATTTCAAATAATTTTAGTAATATGTGGGTAATTAATAGAGTGAAACAAAGTACCAAGGTTTCAATACTATATTGAAAAATCAATTCTAGACTCACTATGTAATTAAACCATTCTAAGAGGTGGTAGTTCATTTCCTTTGTATTAGATTGAGCAGAAGAAGATTGCCTCTGCTATCTGCAATGTCTTTGAGTGGGTTCTTTGGAGAAGGAGAATCAATCTTTATGCACGGGGATCCCCACAATATGATGATTGCCACACATCAGGGCCTTCAACAACACCCATATTAACTCTACAAAAAGCTATTGCAACTGAAGCTCTTAGGTATTATCACCAACAAATGGCAAAGAAAAGAAATGTAGAGTAATTTGTAGAAATTGAGAACATTGGCAGAGTCCTCCTATAATAATGTATTTGAAGAGAATTGTATCCTACCATTGCTTTCTTTTGCTTTTTTCTTGAATACAGGTTGTGATGCTTTCAGGCGCATTGTCATTGCATTCTAATTTGAATTTTAAATTTTCTTGGGGAGTACGTGGCTAGCTAGGGGATTTCACCATTGTAGATTTTAAACATAATTATGCAATTGCAAAATTTGTATACTAAAGTTAATTTTTATTTAGTTTTGGATTATTTTAGGGGAGTATAATTATATATCAACAAATGTTATATTTTTGAAAAAATAGATTCATTTTATTTATATATTCTTTTATATATTTCATCATGTCTTATTTGTATCTATCTACATTTTTAGACATTTGCTATTTATTATGTCTATCATTTCCTACTATGTTCAAATATTCATGCTCCACATTAACATGGCTATTCTCTTATTTCAAGAAATCCAACAATGTGAGATTAATCTTGTATCACACAAATTTGACCTCTAAAAATTTAAATTTAAAATCAATGGACTTTCATCTATTAGAAAACCTTTCCTCTAAAAGCATTCATATACTCAATGTATTATCTCATAAAATAAAGATTACTATAAACTTGTAGAATCTCTATGCAAGGCTTTTGAAATATCAAGCTCCCCAATTCCACTCTATTTAACGATGCATTTTAATCCATGCTTCATCTCTGTACATATCAAACTTACAAGAGATACTCAACTTTAGAAAGCAAGACGAAGGTAATGATAGCAAATGTCAACAACTACTTATGTGCTTGATTTTGTAGAAATAAAGTTACAAAAAACCACCATGTTATCATATCCCGTGAAGTCAAAGAATATCAAATGTTTATAGGGGGAGTAATGGCATGATTATGGGTGTCATACAAGTAAAATTAAGACAATGTTATTACACAATAAAATTTGCTAATGACAAATTAAATGGGAAGCATGGAGACCATGAAAACAATGAACAAAAAGGAACACAAAATTACCATCCATTAATGCATTCAATCACACATATGGGCATGATGGTGTTGTGTCTAGATAGTTCCTACAATTCCATTAAAGTGATATGGCATTCTAGTCCCTTGATAATCCAAAATTTCAAGTCACATGAAAAAAAAAATGGTGCTAGGAGTCTATAAACCCTTGTGACCCCTTTGCCTCTATGAAAAAGTATGAAAGAAGGGAAGAGAAAGTATGTGGGATAGGAAAGGAAGATATTGGTGTGAGGAAAAGAGAATGGAGAGGTAAAATGTGATCCCACGAAATGCACAGATTGTAGGATATGAATGAAGTCAAATAGTTGAAAAGGCTTTAAAATATTTTTAATAAGAAAACATGGAAATAATGGTGCATGAAGGATGAATGACTTGTGACCCACCATAAAAGCATGATTTTAGGCAGTCTAAGTTAGGTGCTACCATGAGGGTGTGAGCAACAAAGATTAATAGGAGAATAGAGTAGGATGGCATCTAAAAGTTGGGTGAGATAGATTTGGGGCACCGTTGGGAACATTGTGTGATAGATAGAGGTGATTTAAGGGGGGGGATGACATGTAGACAAAATCTAAGAATGACATTAACACAAAATGAAATTGCAAAGGAACTTGACTTAGGAATAAGACATGAAGGGTTGGAAAGAAAAGGGTTTGATGAAGGATATACGCATGATCTTCTCATAATCGATTTGTTGAAAAATGCTTTAGAATATCTCAAGAAAATGAAATTGGTAGGAAAATTCACCAGACGTAGCCCACATCCTCTGTGCGTAAGATAAAATAGGAAATTTAGGAGAAGAAATAGACGTATACTAAAGCAAAAAGGAGGGAAATTTTGTTAGATATTAGAGTTGCAACTACCTAGGTAGATGTGAAATATGAATCGGGAATATGGATTTCATGGAGCATAGTTTTCAACGAAACATGCACTTAGTTTTTTTTTTATTAATATATATTTTGCTTTGCATAAGGATGGTTTTCTTAGAGTCAAAATATTTTTGAGATTAAACCTATCCCTGTGTCTATGGGCAAAACACTGCAAACTTTCTTATAGGCTTTCTTGCCTTTTTTTATTAAACCCATCTAGAATTTTAGGTATTACATAAGGTTACACTTAGTGGAATCGACAAAGAATATGATTATGTTTCCTACTAAGACATGAAAATAAGTTTCCAATTGAAGGATAATGTCATTACATACCATGAAGATGATTATGAATATAGTACTATTGATATTTCTTTAACTACTCTAAAATTGCTAAAGAAGATTATTGATGTGCACTAGCTTTAACTTAAGTGCATTGTTGTTGTAGATTGGCTACTTGGGTGCCTGAATGTTTCAAGTGGTTAATGTTATTTTTGATTAGGGTTATGATGGTGTCTTACACCATTATGCATATTTTCTTTCTTTCCTCAGGGGTGTCTTCCATGAGCGGATAGTTTGTTGATGCCTGGTAGATGCAGGTGGGTTCTGTGAGTATCTAAAAGGGCTTTTGGTCCCGGTTAAAACCAGTTTGTTAAAGGGTCTCATGCCCTTGCTTGTTTGTAAGATGTAGCGTGTGTAGTCATGATTTATCTTCAGTGGTTGTTATGGGGCTGGTGGTGGTTTATGATGTATTTTAATTGCAGCTTGCCTTTCTTTGTTTTGGGTTCTGGGCCCCATCAAAACCCATTTTTTACCCTTAATCAAAAACTTAAGTGCACTGTTTAAGGTATGGAGATTATTATAAGAAATTTCATAATTTAGAGATGAGGATTGTCCTCAAATATTATAGTTGAATTAAGATTAAAAATAAAATCCTTTATTTTGACATAGATTAGGTTTGACAACCACTTTTTCTTGAGCATTTCTTTCAATTATGTTAGTTTTCTAAATTTGACTCTAAAAATATACAATGGCCTTAGAAAATACTATATGTGTTTAGTATTTATTATAAAAGATAAGAATGTCTCCTTATAATTGGATAATGCACTATATCTTAGGTGATGCATTTATCTCGAAGAAAAAAGTTTAAAGACTATGACAAAGGTTCTTACTATACTTATTAACAATAATTATAAGATAATGACATAAAGTATGAATTTTTATTTAATATGTCCAAGTAGAAGATTAGTGGTTGAGTTTTAAATATGTAAGAAGGATGTTTTGAAGTTTAACTTATGATATTTATATTTTGTTTTTGTTGACCATCCATGGTAAGTTAGAAATTTTAGAGGGGTATACCTTGTTAATATAAGAGTATTGGGATTGCATTTTAAGATAAATGAAATAAAAGGTTTAAGAATGACATTATTGAGTGTATGATGATTTGAAAGATATGATGTTGCCCAAATATATCTAGTATCACTCAAATGTTGATTATGTTTAGAGCAAGTTTGTAATTATTGCTAGTAAAGGGATAAGGATAATTATTAATTTCAAATAATTTTAGTAATATGTGGTTAATTATAGAGTGAAACTAAGTACCAAGGTTTGAATACTATATTGAAAAATCAATTCTAGACTTACTATGTAATTAAACCAATCTAAGAGGTGACAATTCATTTCCTTTGTATTCCAAACTCCAATAGGATAAATCCTAACAAAAATATCTAGTAGACACTAAAGTAACATGAAACTTGAATTTCTTTGTGGTTTTCCATTTTGTGTATGAGTGAATACACTAGTATAATTTCACAAATAAATGAATACGTGACTAAAAATTTTAGTCACGACAACTAAAAATGACTAAATTCTACTAATTTTTTTGCAATACAGCTATAAATGACTAATTTGATCGTCGGGTAATTAATTAGTCATTTATTTAGTCACATTTGAATAAAAATGACTAAATAATTAGTCAAACAAATAATTTGTCCTACAATCATGTCAATAACATATAATTCTACCATTGATTCAATAATTTAATTTGTTCTATACAAGATTATATTAATTATTAATTATAATTTTATATTTATATTTAATAATTTTTATTATAGAATACAGTATATAATAATAATATAACCTATATATACTATTAAATATAATAATAAATATAATTATATTATATATAATTTTGAGGAAACTATCTCGGGGTGCAAAAGTCTCTGCGACAAGCTCCCTCCAGATGTCTTGACTGTAGGGGTAAACCTTTTCTTAGCTGTCCATTTCCTATTTATTGTTGTTGGAAGATCCAATAGAGTATCTTCATCAACCATGAAGTTAAAGAAGAGCTTTTCTTTGGATTATTTATGGTCATTATCTTATTACGAAGCTAGTTTCAGTTTCCGGGTGGATGGGGAGGATTGAAGAAATATGTTGTCCTTCTTCCATTGTCTGTTGGGTTGTCTTTTTTTGGTTGGGGAAATTTTGTACTTGGGCCCTCTAATTGTTCTGGTCCTTGGGTTGATTCTGTAATCACATCTGTGACTTTATTTCTTCTGCATGGAGCTATTACTAGAGGTTTTCTTCATGGTTCTTTCCTACTGGTATGCTCCCCTGAACCAAGATTTTGTATGAACTCTTTTATAAAATAATAAAATATTTCAATGGCTTAGCCACTTTTATTTTATTTAAAAAAAAATACTATTATATTAAAAATACATATAATATATTAATTACATTTTGTATTATATTTATATATTATTTTTTTGTATTATATAATAATAATTATTATTCATTATTAATTATAATAATTTTATATATGTATTTAACATGTTGTAATGTTAAAACCTAAATGTGCTCATTACATCGAAGGCGTCCCCACACTGAGCTTTTCCTACCCCTTTTTATGCCAAATAGTGCAAACTGACTTTACAAGCCATGCAAGATAGTGTAACGAATCTCAACTGTTCATCATTTTTGGCCATTTTCCTAGTCGTTTATTGCTTTCCCTGCTATTGTTGCTTTCTACTCCTCCAAACTCTTCATCCCTGATATTGACCTTTCACTTCTCTAATTTGGCAAGTTGTAGCCTAAAAATAAGGTTTTGACGAGGGTTTCATACTTTTATTGCAAGCTCAGCTTATTTTTTATCATCGGTGACAAAAAAAAATTAGACAATATGACATGTATTTGATTGTTCTAAATATATTGCCTAACATGATATTTTTAGGATGGGTTGGTTAAACCCCTTACATTCTAGCATAAAACATTACACTTCACTAGGGAGATTTATGAAGATTGTCCCCATTTAAATGAGAAGTGTACTAAATTAGTTTTCTAAAGTGAAAGCTTGGGGCTCCAAGATAGTATCATGATAGTATTTTTCATTGAAATTAGATTGGGATGAAGATCTCATGGGGTTAGCTAGTTGAGTTTTCATGTCACTAATTGGTCAAGAAGATACAATTAATACACACCCATTAGAGGTGGGGGGGAGTGATTTCTATGTGCTTCATAGGGAGTTTCTCCCCATACTGGAAAGCAACATATTTGTAGGATAATAGGTTGGGGGATGAACATTGTTGAGATGAATATGCATTACAAGGGGAGGGATTTGTGTTGGGGGAGGATAAAATTAGGGTAGATTGTGGGGATTGGGTAGAATATGGAGTTTTTTGTGAGTCATCAGTGGTAATTGAATTGATAGGGTGATGACCATTAGAGGAGGAGGATAAAGGATGCTACTTGCAAATAGGACAGTCTCAAATGGGATGACCCTTCCTTTGGCAATAAAAACAAGCACTTAACTTGTTAAGGTAGTTGATTCACTTATTAAATAAAAAACCTAGATCCACAAGTTTAATGAATTCTAGGAGGGGTATCATACCACGAACCCTAGGGAAGTTGCAATTTACTACACAAACGAACTATTTTTTTTAAAAGAACAATTAACATGCAAGTTCACTAACCAATTGCCAACCAATCCCCTAAGGTTACGAGACTGAGTTACAAAACCCAAACAAGAAACATGAATTAAATCATATCATTTAATTACTTAACAATTAAGTTCACAAACATTCCATACATAAAAATTTACATCAAAGAATAGAAGATACCACTTGATTCCAATAACCATAATATACAACATGATTACAACACTCATTCCCAAATGAGATAATTCCAATAAGCATGATTACATATTACAACTTCCACCTCGATAACAAATGAGGGGTAATAAAATACAAGATCAACAGAAAGAATAAAGCATGACATGAAACTGGATCCCACGAGCTCTCCAACTGGAACTCTCGTCCACATGAACAAGAAGAAAACCAACGGATTAAGGTGCACGTTCCACCCAACCGTGTGATACCCAAAGGCTCACCCCCTGTGCTAGGAGATAGTAACCAGGAATTCCTAAACAAGACTCATCTACCTCTAGACACAGCAAAACATAACTGAACTAAACCTCAATAATCACAACATCACATAACCCAAGGTTACAATGCTTCCAGAGAACAAGGATCATTTACGCAGTACAACAACTACTTGGTTGGACATAGCGAGTGTCACACATAACTTTAAGGATTTTAAAACCAATAGTTAAATTTCATTTTCCCACCATATATTCATAAAAAATCAACTTTTAAAATAAAAGTATTTGATGATTTAAAATCTACTTTAGATAAATCATTTAACTAATAAAATTCAACTTTCGATATAAATTATTTGAATATCTAAAATCTACTTTTAAATAAATCCAAAACATTTGATTATAATATTCTCTTTTAAATATTCATCATAAAATAATCTATATTTAAATCTACTATATACGTATAAAAGTATACCTATATACTTGATGTATATATATACTTATATAACTATATATACATGTTGAACATACAACTAATGTTTAAATGCACAATTATTTTTAAAACAACCAATTTATTCCATATTGCAAATTATTTTTAAAAAAAACATAATATATATACATTTTATATATATATATATATATATATATATAAATAATCATAAAATAATAAAATAATAAAACAATATTATAAAATATTTATTATATTATATATATATATATATATATATAAAATAAAATTTATATATATATATATATATATATTATATTAAACATATAATGTAATATAAAAAAAATTAAATTAAAAGTAAATTTAAAAAAAAAACAATATAAAATAAAAAAAAGCCCAAAAGGCTCGTCACAGTACACGACCCCACGTCCTTGTGTGGTGGTCTACACTGTGGTGGTCATGTACTCTCCCAACCATGGGGGAGCTGTAACAACCAACTCCATGGATGGGGGGTGGTCGGGCAAACTCCATAAAACAAAGAATTTTATTTAATTTAAAACTAAAATTTATAATTTCCCCTGTTACAGGTAAACAAAGAAAACCAGAACAGAACATGACAGAATTTTTTTTGTTCATGGTTATTTTATTTTATAAAATTTCACAGAGCTATTGATCAGGAAGAAGATTAATTTTTAATCATAAACAGAATGTGAATATATATATATATATATATATTTCCCATATACATTTATATTTGTATTTTTCCATTTTATACACAGATTGGACAAATTTTCTTGAAGAGAAAACTGAGAAAAAGAATTTAAAGCACAATAACATGATGTAAATTTCTGGGTATTCCCCAAATTGAACAAGAAGCTTAAACTTTTCATTTGATCCCTTCTAAGTTTTCTATTGCTTGTTTTAAAACAATTTCTCATGTGTTTGCATTCCATTAAACAATATTTTTGAAGATTTACCAACAACAAGATGAACATTTGAAACTTATTTTTCAAAATGAAAACAAAAATGAAGGAGGAACTTGGTTTTTTCTCCACAATTAGAAGGATTCAATTGGAGCTTTTAGATCTCTTTCCAGCCCACCAAGAAAATCCCCTTGGTTCTTCAAGATTCCAAGAACAAAAAGGCCAAATCTTTGCTCCTCTTTTCTTCCCCAATTTTCAAATTAAAATAAAATGAAATAGCAATTCCTCCAAATAGAGTTTCCCTAATTTGGTCAAACCCCTAAAATATCCCCACCCACTAAATTTATTGCAAAATTTGGAGGATATTTTCATTTTCTAAATTTAAAACAAATTTCTAATTTCTAATTGAAATTTCTTGCATTTTCAAAATTCTTTAAAACAAAAGAATACATTCTTTGCAAATAATTTACTTTCTCAATAATTTCCAAAAGTGAAATAAAACATATTTTAATTATATTTATTTCTTTATTTTAATTTATCTCCAACTATCCAAATATGATTTATATTTATATTTTAATTAAATCTTAATATCCAACAATTGCCAAATCAACTATGACATTTAATAAATCACCCTTAATCTAATTTTATCAATTAAATCAAATCAATCAATAAAATAAATAATGTTTCAACATTGCAAATACATACATTTAAACATCAATTTAACTACGCAAGCCATTTAATAACCTCTATAATTTGCAATTAAATAAATACACAAGGTGAAATTGACCAAATTAAAACAACTAACCCAACAACCACTCGACGACACACTATGACTAGGGTGACGACTTGGCATGGAAAACCTAGCTACTATCTCCCAATCAATTTTCGTTGGTCAATGGACACGCTCAAACCTATGAACCAGGTGGAGTCGATGTCATGTACCTGTCAACCTACAACCAAAGAGTACATCGAACATGCATATATATATGATATGATCAAACACACCGTGAAGAGGAAATCTTAGAATCGTAGGGCACTCTCAAGCGAGTGATACAATTCTGTCCCCTTCACCAATACACAATTACTAACTGACGATTCTAACATCAATGATATGACCAACAACATAAAACATCATTAAATCAGTTATTTGCTAAATTAATCCAAAACATGCCATAAAGATAACATCAAAGTAAAATACCATCACATTAAAATATTACATACGCATCGCTTAACAGACCACGGTCAAAAGTAACCAAGTTCCAAAGTCATAGCATAAACAGAACAAAGCCTTACAAAGAAAACACTGCCGAAAAAGGAGCCAAAACAGAGGGGTGTTACAAGTGGTTGAGTCAAATCCACCTCTATGTAGACTTTTGGTTGATCTTATATTGGCCCATTTATTATATTTTTGTTTACACCATATTACCCTACCCACCTACTATGCTATATCATGTAGAAATGCATTAAATGTGAGGTTTATGAAAGGTAGCTCAACCCACATCGAATATTTGGATTTAAAGATTCTTAGGTGAAATTCAAGGTCCTAGACTTGCATATAATATGTTTACCCTCAAATAATCCATAAGTTATAATGAAGGGTTAAAACTTAGAAGATGAATCTTAGTTCATCATTTTTGGACATTTTCTCGACCGTTTACACACCTTTTTGCAACTTTCCCCGTTGATGTCACTTTCTGCTCCTCCAAACTCTTCGTCCTTGGCATTGAACTTTCACTTATCCAATTTGGCTAGCTGTAGCCTGAAAATAAGGTTTTGACGAGGATTTCATACTTTTATTGCAAGCTTTGCTTGTGTTTTATCATCGGCGACAACACGACACAATTTGTGTAAAATTTTTAGGTAAGTTGCTTGCTATGGTTTCAATGAATTTATTTTTTTGGAATTTTAAGTTGTCTCATGCTGGGAAAAACAACTTTTAGGACATCCCTCACCCCATGCCTGAAAACAAACTTTAACTCACAACCAATATTTCCCTTTAAAATCTTGTAATTTTTTTTCCTTCAACTCAAGAATCGAGTAGCGCTAAAACCCCGATATTTTTAGATGCTTAATTAAGTGTGCGTACAAAACTTGGGTGCATCGGCATGTACTATCTCCTATATATATATATATATTTTTCCCTACATTCTTATTCATTTGCATCCTTTATGGGGTTTTGGGTTATGCTTGTATCTATATATATATTGGTAGACTACAGGAAAGGAATTAAGAGTTTTCAAAGTCATGGTCGTACAATATGTTGTTTCTATCTTATAGGTGGTGCCTATGACCTGAGGATCAATCTCAATTTGTTGAATATAAATTTTCTTTTTTTCCTTTCCTTGCAAAGCAACGCTTAATAAATTGTTATCGTCTAGCTTTGCATTCTCTTTTTCTATTATTTTCCTCAAATTCCTGCATTCTCTCATGAGGGTTGTGACATGGTATAGACCGAAGAAGTGTCTAAGTGCTTAGCATATGTCTTCCCACTTTTGAACCGGTAATATTAAAAATAACTAGCGTATTATAGAATGGAAGAATGAGAGGGAGCATTAACTTGGTTTTACCGTCACAAAAATTGCTTGGAATCATCACTAATCGGTAATTTCTTCAATTAAATTATATTTTTTGTGTTCCTTGTTTTTATTATTTTTGGTCCAAATTAAACTCTGCAAACCCTAGGTTTATTTTAAATTTACAAACCCTATATTCATATAGTATTGTGCATCAGGTATTCTCAATAAACTCTTAATCCCTAGCTTATGTAACTAACAAATGAAATTGACATCATTCAGAAATGCGTAGACCTAGATTAACTCAAAATTAAACTTTAATCTAAAGTAGATGGTTTCATAGTTCTCATGTATTTCACATCATCATCCCTTAGGATTGCAATTTCTAGAAATGATTAAGGTCTACACACCTTTCAACAACATTGTCAACAAATATGTGTTTTGTGGCTTTTGTTTTCTGGGCTGGCCAAAAAGTTTGCAATAGTATTAGTTTCCTAAAAACAATGCTAGAAAGAAAAGAAATCACGGCTTCCATGTCTTGAAATTCCATTTTTGATCCAATGTTAATGAAGATCGTGGAGTCCTCCAAATTTATGGTTTGCCAATCCTACGTTGTGACAAGACTGCAAACCCAATAGAATGACAAAAGCTTCAGCTTCATTGTTTATCCCAAAATCAAACGTCATCACTCCCACTTCAATTAAAGACCAAGCGCAGTTGCATAACACATCCAATCTCATATTCAACTATTTTTTATTGAGTTGCACTATTAAAGGTTAGTTTGAGAAAAGTCAGAGGGGGAAGGAACTTGCCTCACCAAATCCCATGAAACTAGGTACTTCTTAAACTTAAGAGCCCCCTTAAAGGGCAAACATTTTAAAGAAATAGAATATTTAATATTTTAAAAAAGGGTATTTTTCACTTTTAAGGGAACTTGATATTTTTCATGTTTAAAGAAAATGTGTAAATTTATTGTCTAAAAGAAATTGTGTAAATTTACATTTTAAAGAAATTGTGTATCTTGCATTTTTAAAGAAATTGTGCATCTTACGTTTTTAAATAAATTGTGTATCTTACATTTTTAACAAAGTGGATATTTTACTTTTTTAAGAAATTGGATATTTTACATTACTAAAGAAATTACATAGTTTGTATTTGTAAATCCTACCTTACCCATAACTGAATTGTTTGTATGCTCTTTTTATTATATATGGTGGTCATCTTCTTCAAGTACTGCAAAATTTTATTTATGTTTAGATTCCAAGTAGTAAACTAAGACCTTTTCCTTTTCTAGTTAGTGTGTTTGTTTTTCAACATAAATTTTTTTGGTTTAAACTTGATGAGAGTATGTTCCTGTCAAGGCTCAAGGGGATCCCTTCTATTGTCAATTGATAATGGAATTGCTCATTGTTTGTAAAATTGAAGTATCATTCATTTATTGTAAATTTTATTTTCCGGTATTATATAATTGATAAAGCTAAAGAGGGCATTACATGCAGTCTTAAGAGGAAGCTAGGGTATGCTTAGATCACATTATTGAGACATTAAACCTTGTTCAATGAAACCATATACATTACATAACCAAGCTATATGTTATATGGAGTAATGGGCAACAACCTTATTGCAATGATCAATATTTGATTTAAAATGGGTGACTCATTCCCTAGTGTATCCCATAACCATTATTATATATTATAATCTCATTGACATTTTTTTAAACTTCTATATCTCTGTGACTAGGATGTATCAGAAAGTCTGGCCCAACTTGTACTGGTCTGGGCCAAGTTTTGATCCTAGGCTATATCCAACCTAGGTTTGTGCAGGGTCTGGCCCTAGCCTGATCATTTAGCCTTGATATATCACAAAAGATGAAATTTTAGGGTTGGTTAGGATTAGTTACATTAAAAAAATTGAATCTTTTTGAAGGATTTGGAGTTTGGTTAAAACTTAGAAGTGGTGTGGAAAATGGCAGTGTTGTGGTCACTATGTCCTTGAAGGCCTTAATTTAGGTTTGATGGTCGGGTTTCTGCCTTGCAACCTTACTAGGGACTGCCATCCCTAAACCCATGCTCTGGTTTTAATTTGTTTTGGACTATGTTGAATGGGAAAGCATCATTCTTGTGTGTGTTTTTTCTGATTTAATCCTGTGAAAATGAATTCCATTTATACTTTTAGTTTTGTTAAGTCAATCTTGATTCAGAGTAATGCTACTATGATATAAACCATTTTTATTTTTCATTTAACATTTATAATTTGATAATGGACATTAAACAATCAATCATTAAGTGTCTTCTCAATTTTGTATTTAATTTTGCACATTTTGTGCAGTTATGGTTATATATATATATAT